>MU735761.1:59501-94355 GCA_026770625.1 Nicotiana glauca
GTGTTATCAATTACAATTGAAAGAAACACAAAGATTCCAATATTAATTTGTTTTCTCTTTACCAATCTTTACATTGAAATTCTAACGGTTGAAATCTTGTGGAAAGCAGGTGTATGCCTAGAAATTCTTCGAGGACTGGAGAACTAATAGAAGGACTTTCAGACCTCGAGAAAATATTCAGGGCATTGAACCGTGCCAAAAAAGGACTTCAACAAACTCAATCAACAAATCAACTCGAATTTGACATGGGTGACGTGAATAACGCCAACGAAAACAACGGGAATGAGCAAGTGAACTTGGAAGTTAGGGGAGTGGCACCTCTTGTGCCAGAAGCTGCACTTTATGACTGGGCACAGCCTTCAGCTGACAATCTGGCCACTGCCATAGTTGTGCCTGCAATTCAAGAGACATTCCAAATCACCAACAACATGCTGCATCTGCTGTAGAATAAAGGATTGTTCTCCGGGTCAAGCATTAAAGACCCACAACATCACTTGAAAAATTTCCTGTCAATTTGCATGACCCAAAGGCAGCCAAACGTGACTCCTGAAGCTATCAAGTTGCTTCTATTTCCATTCTCAGTAACCGGGGCAGCTCAGACTTGGCTAAATTCCCTCCCGATCAACTCTATCACCACTTGGGAGGAATTAGTCAAGCAGTTCTTGAACAAGTTCAACCCACCTAACAAAACTGCACAGCAAATTGATGATATACTGCAGTACAGGCAGCATGCCACAGAGTCATTGCAGGAAACTTGGGAGATTCAAAGGGATGCTTGTCAAGTGTCCTCATCATGGTATTCCTGATCAGATCCTTGGCCAGCAATTTTACATGGGTCTAACTGACAACCTGAAGGCTAATTTAGACGCTTCAGCTGGAGGTACATTTTTAAGCAAAACATTCACCGAGTACAAGGTTCTATTAGACAAGATGTCACAAAATGCGGGGTGGATGACCAGAGGTGTAACATTGGCACCCATACTACATTCTGTTCCATTGGATCCCAATAATACACACGAAGAAAACATGGCCACACTTTTAACCCAGATGAGCTTATTGACAAAGAAAATTGATGAGATGGGTACTAAACAGGTGCACATTGTTGATACAACGAATGGAGGGTTGTGTACTCCATGTATTAATCAGTCGTATGTTTGTTCGTGGAGTGAGGAAGGTGAAAACCAAGGGGTCCGGGAAGATATGAATTATGTCAACAACTATGGGGGCCAGAGACAAGGAGCACAACAGTGGAGACCGCAACAGAATCAGCAGTACAGGCCTAATATGCAGCAGCCTGGTGGTATGCACCCTCAAAATCAATTAGTGTCCGTACCCTATCAAAGACCACAGGGTTATCCATAGCAGAATCAACAACAATTGGTTAATCAACCACCCCCTCAGCAGCAGGACAACAACATGGTGGAAATTAGAGGTATGCTCCAACAACTTATTGGGACAAATAACAAAGTGCAGGAAAAATTGGCAGTCCATGATTCAGCTATCAAAAATATCGAAACACAGCTGGGTCAGCTGTCCATGGCATTGAACAACCGCCCTCCAGGAACTTTACCTGCAGACACCAACGTTAATCCCAAGGAGCAAAACCCGAATCAGCTAATGGCAGTCAGTCTAAGGAATGGTAGAGATCTAGATCGAGAGCAGGAAATTGCACAGGCCAGCAAGAACACTACACCAGCTACCCCAGAGCTATTAGAGGAAGAACAGCCAGCAGAACTCACTGACGTAGCAGTTGAGCAGAGTCAGGAGGGTAAAGGTAAAGAAAAGGAGACCGAGCAAGTGGCCGAACAGGTGGCACCTCTTGTGCCAGACATTCCTAGCAAAAAGGAACCAGCAGGTGGTGCCCAACGGATGATCCATGCACCCTTTCCTCAAAGACTGGTCAAGCAAAAGAAGGCAGACCAATACAAAAAGTTTATGGAAATGCTGCGCCAAATCCAGTTGAATATTCCATTGATGGATGCTTTGAGGGAGATGCCTGGTTATGCTAAGATGATGAAAGATTTAATGTCAAAGAAGTTTGATTTTCAGGATCTCTCCACCGTAACTCTGACACAAACCTGCAGCGCAGTGGTGGCAAAACCGATAGCCCAAAAGATGTCCGATCCAGGTAGCTTTACTATTCCCTGTACCATAGGGAGTTATGCATTTGCAAAGGCATTATGTGATTTGGGGGCCAGCATAAATTTGATGCCGCTAGCCATATACACTAAATTGGGCATCGGCAGGGCCAAACCCACTTCGATGTTACTCCAACTGGCTGATCGCACTGTGAAAAGGCCTACTGGAATTCTTGATGATGTGCTGGTGCAAGTAGGGAAGTTCATGTTCCCTACAGACTTTGTGATTCTAGACTGTCAGGTGGATGAAGAGACTCCCCTTATTTTGGGGAGGCCATTTTTAGCCACTGGGAAAGCACTTATAGACTGCGAGACTGGGGAGCTTAAAATGAGATTGAATGATGAAGAAGTCATATTTAACGTTCAACAATCAATAAGGAGACCCAGCGAATATGCAAACTGCTCTCTAGTGGAAGCTGTTGATGTAATTCTGCAAGAGGATGATAGGGCCCTGACTGTGGGGGATCCATTGGAGGCATGCTTGACGAATTTAGACGAAATGGATGGAGAGGGGTTATCTGAATGGGTAATGGCATTGGAAGGCCGAGGATTTTGGTCAAGGGAACCTCAGTTCGAGTCCTTCGAGCTGGAAAAAAGGGTCACTCCCCCAGCCAAGCCGTCAATAGAGGAACCACCCAAGCTGGAGCTAAAACCACTCCCCGATCATCTCAGGTATGCATTCTTAGGCCCTGATTCTACGTTACCTGTTATTATTTCATCTTGTATGCTAGATGTGCAGGTAGAGCAGCTCTTGCAGGTACTGAAGGAAAACAAAACTGCCATTGGTTGGACCATGGCAGATATAAAGGGTATCAGCCCAGCTTTCTGCATGCATAAGATTCTCCTGGAGGAAGGGCACAGACCCTCCAGGGAACACCAGCGAAGGCTGAACCCTAACATGAAAGAAGTTGTAAAGAAAGAGGTGATTAAATGGTTAGATGCGGGAATTATTTTCCCCATCTCCAATAGTAATTGGGTCAGCCCTGTTCAGTGTGTCCCGTAAAAGGGAGGTATGACTATTGTGAAAAACGACAATAATGAGTTGATCTCAACTCGTACAGTCACAGGATGGCGAATCTGCATGGATTACCGAAAATTAAATATTGCCACCCGCAAGTACCACTTCCCCTACCCTTCATTGATTAAATGTTGGACAGGCTGGCTGGTAGATCACACTTTTGTTTCTTAGATGGATATTCGGGGTATAATCAGATTTCGATAGCCCCTGAAGATAGGGAGAAAACATCCTTCACCTGTCCTTATGGCATCTTTGCCTTTCGGAGAATGCCCTTTGGGCTGTGTAATGCACCTGCGACTTTTCAAAGGTGTATGTTAGCCATTTTTACGGATATGGTGGAGGACATTATGGAAGTCTTTATGGATGATTTCTCCGTGGTGGGAGATTCATTCGAAGACTGTCTTCACAACTTAAGCAGAGTGCTCAAAAGATGTGTGGAGACAAACCTGGTACTAAACTGGGAGAAGTGGCATTTTATGGTATGTAAGGGAATTGTCTTGGTACATCGAGTGTCCAGTAAAGGTATTGAGGTTGACCATGCTAAGGTTGACGTGATTGAAAAGTTATCACCGCCCACTTCAGTTAGGGCGGTGAGAAGTTTCCTTGGTCATGCCGGATTCTACCGGCGTTTCATAAAAGATTTTTCCAAAATTGCTAACCCGTTATGCAAACTCCTTGAAAAGGATCACCCCTTTGTGTTTTCTAATGATTGCAGGTTGGCATTTGAGGAACTAAAAAAGAAGTTGACCACTGCACTCATCATTGTTGCACCCGACTGGGAGCAACCATTTGAGCTCATGTATGATGCTAGCGACTATGCTATAGGAGCAGTCTTGGGGCAACGAAAAGACAAGCTGATGCACCCGATTTATTATTGAAGCAGAACGCTAAGCGGTGCTCAGCTCAACTAAACAGTGACGGAGAAGGAGATGCTGGCAGTCGTGTTTGCTTTTGACAAATTCCGATCATATCTGATTGGTTCCAAGGTAATTGTATACATTGACCATGCAGCTCTCAGGTACCTCATTGAGAAAAAAGAGTCTAAGCCGCGCCTAATTCGTTGGGTGCTGCTGTTGCAAGAATTCGATCTCGAAATCTGTGACCGTAAGGGCACAGAAAATCAAGTCGCTGACCATCTGTCACGACTTGAAGGAGCTGAAAAATCAGTCGAGCTCGAAGAAATTCCGGAAACTTTTCCCGACGAGCAGTTGCTCGCTGCCAGTCTTGAGGATGCACCATGGTACGCAGATTTTGCTAACTATCTGGCTTGTGGTATAATTCCCGATGACCTTTCTTCTGTCCAAAAGAAAAGTTTTTCCGTGATAGACGCATGTATTATTGGGATGAACCTCATTTGTTTCGAATTTGTGTTGATAACATTATCTAGAGATGCGTCCCCGAGATAGAACAGTCTTCAATTTTGCAGGCATGTTACGCTTCAACATATGGAGGACATTTTGGAGGGGTCAAAACTGCTGCGGAGGTGTTGGAGGCTGGATTCTTCTGGCCAACTGTGTTTAGAGATGCACACCTCTGGGTAAAGGGCTGCAATGAATGCCAAAGGGCGGGAAATATTTCTCGTCGCCATGAGATGCCAATGAAACCAATTCAGGAAGTGGAGGTGTTTGACGTGTGGGGGATAGACTTTATGGGTCCCTTTGTCAGCTTATTCGGTAATAAGTACATACTGATGGCGGTGGATTATGTGTCTAAATGGGTGGAAGCTGCGGCTCTACCCACCAATGATGCACGAGTAATAGTCGGATTCTTGAAGAAACACATATTCACCCGGTTTGGGGTACCAAGGGAGATCATCAGTGATGGTGGCACTCACTTCTGCAATAGAGCCTTCGAGAAATTGCTAACTAAATATGATGTTCACCACAAAGTAGCAACTCCTTACCATCCGCAAACTAGCGGGCAAGTTGAAGTGTCCAACAGAGAGATTAAAAGTGTGTTAACAAAAACTGTGAACGCAACACGAACGGATTGGGCAAAGAAGCTGGACGATGCACTCTGGGCATATAGAACTGCCTTCAAAACGCCAATAAGTATGTCACCATACAAGTTGGTGTTTCGGAAGGCCTGTCATTTACCTGTGGAGCTAGAACACCGTGCTTGGTGGGCATTGAAACAGTTGAACATTGATCCTGAAGCGGCTGGACAAAATCAACTAACGGAACTGCATGAGTTAGAGGAATTTCGCTATCACGCCTTTGAGAGCACGAGGCTTTACAAGGAACGGATGAAAAAAATGCATGATAAGAACATCGTGTATAGAGACTTCCAACCCGGTGATTTGGTGTTATTGTACAACTCAAGACTAATATTGTTTCCGGGTGAGTTAAAATCCAGATGGTCGGGGCCATTCAGAATAGTGCAAATGTTTGCTAGTGGAGCGGTGGAGATTGAATCAACTGACGGGACAAATAAATTCTCCGTCAATGGACAAAGACTGAAACATTACCTTGGATCAGCTGATGAAAAAGGGGATACAGTGGTGTCACATTTCAAACAACCCCAATACGAAAACAAGGAGTAGGAACTCCACTATTTATGTCGTGCCGCGACGTTAAATCAGGCGCTGCGTGGGAGGCAACCCACGAAATTATTGTAATGTAACAGGTAACTCTTGTATCGTTAGCTAAAAAAAAGGGTTTCTCTGCGGCCGTGGCCAGGACCGCGGCCGACCGCGGAAGGTTCTGTAAAGAACCGCGGCCGAGACCGCGGCGAACTGAACAGGTAAGTTTAATTTTTTTTATTTTTTATCTTTTTCGTTTCACCCTTTTCCCCTCTTAATTAAAACTTCCTCCTACATAAAATAAACCTCTCCAAACCCTTCCCCTCCCTCCAACACTCACAATTTCCCTCCCTCCCAACCCATAAATTTTTCTCAAAACCCTCACCCCCTCTTCCTCATCTTCCTCCTTCATAAGTTTTTGCTTTCTCCCCCACCAGGTTTGATTCTATCTTCTTTCTCTTTTTCTTTATCTTGATGTTGTATTGTAAGATTTTGTATATTGTTTTCGGTTATATAATGATAAATGTTAGTTGGTGTTCTTGTAGTACAGTAGTAGTTTGTTGTTGTTTGAACATATGATTGGTGAAAGGGCTGTGTGGTTACTGATTCGTATGGTACAAATTGCGGGGTGATGTTATTGAATAAGTGTGGGGTATGTGGCTGTGTTTACAATTGATTTGGGGAGGTTGTTCTTGATTCCATTGGACTAAAAGGTGCTTAAAATAGGTTTGCCCACAATGTGTTTGTCAAATTGCCTCAATGAAGGAGTTATAAGGAGATGTGTGACTTGGTTGGGGTGAAGTATGAGTAACCCCCATAGTCACCATTTTAGGATCGTACTAATAGACGTTTATCGGTTTTGCAGGCATAATGAGTTCATCACGTAAGCGCCAAAACATTGCCTCGGTTAGGGGCGCTGGCTCTTCGTCATGGGTAAGGGGCCAATCGAGTATGACCGATTTTGATAGCTATAGATTTCTCTCCAAAGCAGCGGAGATGCGATATACTCAGAAATTGTCAAAGAAATTGCAATATGAAGTCCACATTGACAGGTTTGCTCTGGAGCGGGATTGCCCGGATATATTTAATGAGCTGCAAAGATGTCATCTTGGCATTGTCTTTAACACCCCAGAAGTAGCCAATGTTGAAATTGTACGAGAATTTTATGCTAACCTCCCTGAACATGACAATGGGACGGTGACGGTGCGGAACACTAGAGTTGATGCTACTCCTGAGGCCATTCGTCGGGCTTACCGCATTCTAGAATTCACAGGTACAGATTATTACCTCCGCAACAGTCGTCCACCAGTTGATTGGGATAGAATCTTGGGAGTCATCGGTATTCCAGGAAAACAAGCAAAGTGGATTGCCAAACCAACAACACTACACTCTCAGTCACTCTCTTGGTTGGCCAAGTGTTGGCTTACCGTCATCAACACTCGGTTGTTGCCTTCCAGCAATACAACCGATGTCAATGGGCCATGGGCGGCCATGATTTATTGCGTTATGACCCATCATGGGTTTGATGTTACGCGGGTGTTATCTGAGGAAACGTTCATTAGATCACCGGAAGTGGGAAAAGGGCACTATTTTCCATCACTTGTCACCCGTCTCTGCCACATGGCCAATGTCCCCGAGAACACTCAAACTGAAGGCACATTACCTTTGAAAACACCGTTTCGAGCGGGTAAGATTAGCCAAGAAGCACGTGTGCCTGTAAATGATTCTGAAGACTCGTCTGAGGAGTCCGAGTCAGAAAATGATCATGATGATGCTGATGCTATGGAGTTCACCGCCCCTCCTCGTGGGAGTGATGCAGGGCCCTCCCAGCCACGCCGTAGCACTTACTTGGATGATCTGGAGTGCCGAATGACGGGACTGCAGACATCCGTCACTGACCTGAGCACTCGTGTGGATGCTATAGCGGATCGATAGGTGAAATCTAAGAAGAAATTTATGGGTTGGCTGAGAGCGTTGGGTCGCGCCTGCAACGTGAACCCTGACACTGTGTCTGATCAGGAGTGATGCCTCAGGGAAGTTCCTTTACTTCTCTGTTTATTATATTCTTAAGCCATGGGGACATGTCTTCTTTTTAAGTGTGGGGTGGGGGAATTTCATTGTATGTATGTGTACTTGTACTATGTTTTTGTGTGTAGATATTTTAGAAACGACTTGTTCCGACGACGGATCTCTGTCGACGGGGTTCTTGAGGGACTAAGTCGAGAGAAAAATAAATAAATAAATAAATAAATGCAAAACACCAAAAAGATTTTGCTTTTAGGTAGTGTAGTAATTTCCCCTTGATTTTTCTTTAGCCCACGGTTCTTTTCCAATGGTTTTTGATTGAACCGGGTTTAGGTAGATTTTTTTTAGGATTAATGGGCAAAATGCTAAAATGTGCAACCTTTAGCGTGCTTACACCGGAACACGATAGATGCTAGAGTGTAGCGCTTAGCTTCAAAGTGAATCTTGTTTGAGTGCCTTAAAAATTGTATATTTGTGCTTAACTTAAACACTCGAAAGATAGTATCTTGATAAACCAATCTGGAGTGAGTCATATACCAAGTGTGTGTGAGTATTGTTTGTGTTCCATGCTGTACAATTGATGCCTAGAACTTGCCCTGTGTGTTTGCAAAGCGAAATAGTAACTTCATTTGGTTTTAGAAGTGATATAGGCAATTCTTTGTTGAGCCATAAATATTCCTTTACCTACCTGAATACATTATATCTTTGTTAACCCCGTTGAGCTTATAAGCCTGTTCTTTGGTAACCACAATGTGAATCTTAACTGACTGTTTGGATAGCTTTATTGAACAAGATTTTCTTTCTGCTCCCTAAGCACTTGAAGGTTATTGAGAGTATGTAAAAAAAATGTGTGGGGTGGTGGTTTGGTTTACAAAGTGGAACCATGGAAATTGAAAAAGGTGCGAATGTTAAGCATATAAAGAGAAGTACCACAGAAAAAAAAATTTTTGTAGTAATAAATAAGTGGTATCTAGTTAAACTGCACCTAAAAGTATGAGGATGTCTAAATATGGTGGAATGTTGGCTTACAAAATAACGAGCTTGGAAGCTCAATGTAATTGTATTAAAAGTGCTTAGGGGAGTTAGTCACTACATCTAAATGTATCCTACATAACCCTTAGCCTACATTACAACCAAATAAAGTCCTATTGATCTTAGACTGAATGAGGTTCAATTAGTCGAGTAGTACATTAGGGGCAAGCATATGGTGCATCTTTGTTGCATGTGAATATTCCTTGGAGAGTGAGTGAATTTTGCCTATTTGAGTTCCGAATTATATCATTATCATTATATATATGGAATTACTCTCTTGTGTGTTGTAAGGGCATGTGATTCATAAAGGAAAGGTGCGTTTTGACTGTTGTAAAGAGTGGTTTGAGTAAGCATAGATGTGCAGGGTGCAAAAAACTTGATTGTTGAGGCATGAGCTGTTCACTACTAGGTATGATTCTTGTATAATGTTCATGGTGTGAGTTTTTGAAGGAAAAATATAAGGAATGGCTTTTATGAGTGTGGTGAATTGCTCGAGGACTAGCAATGATTTAAGTGTGGGGTGTTGATAATAGGCTATATAGACGCCATTTATGTTGTAGATACCCATGCTTTGTTGTTGTTTTTGTTATGGAAATTGCCGATTAAATGCTTGAATTGATGCTATTTGGTTTCGCAGGGAATGCAAGATAGACAAAGAATAAAATGAAGCGTATGGAGGCAAGAACGTACCTAAATCACACATTTGAGAAGTACCTGAGTGCAAACGAGAAGTTAAAGGCGTTAAAAGCTGGAAACAATGTTTACAGGGATTTTTGCGGTTCACAGCGGTTGGCCGCGGTCTGCGCCGCGGTCCTTTACAGAGTGAGCCGCGGTCGACCGCGATCGACGCCGCGACCGCGGGAAATGCTGGGCGCTTCAAGAACTTCATGGGCCAAAGTGTAAATCGGAAAAAGTTTTGTAAACCCTTTATATAATGTAGGAAACTCGCCCAAAGCTAATTTAGGCTTAATTTGGGAGTTTGTTGGCAAGAGAAACAAGTGTGAGAGATCACAAAAATACCATTACTTTTATTCTTCTTAAATTTCTTGCAATTTATGATTATGAATTCTTTAGCTATTGATTTATCCATTATCATGAGTAGCTAAATACTTAATCTAAGTTTTTGATGGAACCCGTTGGGAATTACTTGGTTGTTTTATCAATTTGATTAGGTTTTGTTGTTTAATCTCTAATTGTTCATATACGTTTTGATTGTGGAATAGTTGAAAGGGCCCTCAATTATCCGTTCCTATTTATTGTGTATCTTCTTGAGAGAGAGTGCATATTTAGGTGATTGTATGAACAACATCACTCCTGGAGTATAGACGAGAGTCATAACCGAGGGTTTAGGGGTTGGATTAGAGATAACAAAATCCCGGGTGCAATCTAAGTGAACTGTATTGTGAAATTAGCTAACGTAACTTGAGAGAGTACATTTAGTAGATTATTATAATTACTTAAGAAAGAATTATGATAAATTGAGAGTTCATGATTGTTAGAGATAGATAAATCTGAATTATAAGAGATATACAACTAAGGAAAAGACCAACGGGGGAAATCAATACCTTAGACTGAATTATAAGAGATATACAACTAAGGAAAAGACCAACGGGGGAAATCAATTCCTTAGACCTTCTTTATATTGTTTACACATTAAACAAATTTACTCTTCAGTATTTATTATTTTCAATATTAGCTGTTAGATAATCAATAATTGTGAATCCAAAAGTTTGAGAAAACAGGTTGTGAGAATTGAGTAAATCTGACGGTGGTAATTGGTGGGTTAATTCTCTGTGGTTTGACTCTGGGCTACAATACTCAGATTATATTTGCAATGCCCGCATAGTCTTTGTGAGACTCAGTTGAGCGTGATCACTATTCAATAGAAGAATCTAGTGTAGATGAATTTAAAAGTTCAGAGTCGTAAACAAAGAAGTGCAAACTTAGTTCATAAACTCAGAATGAGTTTGAAAGAGTCAAGGGTTCCAAAATAGAACCCTAGTTCAAACACATGACCAAACCTCGGTAGAACCCCCAAATTCTAGGGCTTCCTCTCAGTGGGAAGTATAACAATATCATGACGGGCCAACTCAATAAACCTGATCTCGTACTGGTGACTGTCATGGATCCCTGATGGAGACACTCGAACTGCCTTCGATAGGCCTCTCGTTGTGTTTTAGGGAGAAGCTTCTCCAAAAATACATGCGTTAACTGCTCCCAAGTCAAGGCTGGAGATCCTGCTGGTCTAGCTAAACAATAATCCCTCCACCAAGTCTTGGCGGATCCAGACAACCGAAATGTAGCGAAGTCAACCCCATTGGTCTCAACAATACCCATGTTCCGAAGTACCTCGTGGCAGCTGTCCAAATAATCCTGAGGATCCTCGGTAGATGCACTACTGAAGGTAAAAGTGAAAAGTTTGGTAAACCTATCCAGCCTCCACAAAGCATCGGCAGACATGGCTGGCCCATCGCCGCTCTGAGCTACTGCGCCCGGCTAAACTGCTCCAACCTACTTAATCACTGGAGTCTGAACCTGGGGAGCTACCTGCTCCGGAATACGAGTAGCAGTAGTTTGGGCTCTTCTTCCAGCCTGAGAGATAGCTGGTGCTATAGGAAGCAAGCCTGCTCGGGTAACACTCTCTATTAGACCCACCAATCGGACCAGAGCGTCCTGAAGAACTAGGGTAGCAATAAACCTCTCTGGGACCTGAGCTGGGCCCAGCAAAACTGCTGGGGCTAGGGACGGAACCTCCTCGTCAAAGTCAACCTGAGGCTCCGCCACTGGTAATGCTACTCGGGGCTGAGCTCTGCCCCTACCTCGGCCTCTAGCACGGTCTCGGCCTTGCCCTCTACCCCTAGTAGGAGCTGCTTGGGGCTCAGACTGCTGATTAGAAGATGAGGAAGCGCATGCTTGTATTGATGCCTTGAACTTATTAAAGTTGTTATTGCCTCTTCATGGCTTGAGAATATTTGGATAAATGATAAGGAATTTTGGAAATTTCCTATAAAAGAAATAATTGTTTACTTGTTTCCCTCTATTGGATTAAAATCATGTTTGTAAAAATCCACGATTCAATATATTATTGATATCATTATTGGACCACTAGTAGGTGTCGAAGTTGACCATCTCGTTTCTACTTCTTCGAGATTAGACGGGATACTCATTGAGTACACGTTGTTTTCGTACTCATACTATACTTCTATGCATTTTTGTTGCACAGGTATATGTAACTCTAGTGGCTTACTGGGCGTAGCAGCACGGATGATTCGGGGATTAGGTGAGTTGCATTATTCAAGGCGGCCCGCAGCTAGCATAGTCCCTTCTAGTATATTGTATTTACTTTTTGTACATTGTATTCCGGACGGATGTTGTATTTTATTTTCTTTTGAGTAGACGCTCATGCACTTGTGACACTGGGTTCTGGGATGATTATAGGATTGTTCAATATTAAGTTTGTTAAAGATTCCATGGTTATTTCTGTGAAGTTCATTATTTGTTATTTAATATGTAAAAGGGAATGACTTCAGCAAATATTAAAATTGGAATTTAATTAAGTAGAGCAATAAATCAACACAGGTCTTAAGACCCTCAAACACTACTACGCAGGAACGATGCACTCGGTCGATCACTATCGGATAACCTCTCCTTTTCCTTTGCAATATGCTTATTTTCTTCTATTATTTTATTTCAATTATTTTAATTTCGCAAGTTATCATGTTTCCTTTGCAATTTGAGCAAGAACACATAACCCTTGAAAACCTATATAATAAACATATCAGTATACTAATAATTTGCGAATGTCAAATAAATACAAATTCAAAGTGCAATAAGAATCAGAAAAAGAAAAACACTAAAAAGGAATACTAAAGCAATCTAGTGAAAGAAAGCAGTTCAAATATATTATAGTGCATATAAAGTTCAAATTTAGCATAGAAGGAATTTATATGATTATTATACATTATTTAAATGAAACCATAATTTACAGAAGGTTAAATTTCAATTGATTTTGGTTAAATTTTAATTAATTTTAAAACTCTAAATATAAGGACTTACTTCAAATATGGAGAATTTAATAAAAAAAAAATTCTTTTAATGTCAAAATATTATGGAGTAACTATTAAGAAAAAGAACATTAAAAAACTATACTTATTTTGTGATGAAAATTTTATGCTCACAGAATCCTTTTTTACGTGTCTTCTTGACAAGTAAGCTAATGCTTAGCCTTAAAAAAATTCTAATTTTAGTACTACTAATTATACTTATTTACCTACTTCACTTAGGAAAGAATTTAAGGTAAATCTTAAGTGATTTTAGGCCTCATTTGTTTTTTTTAAGATTAAGACGTCTGAATCTGAATATCAAGATGTGTATTAAGATTAAGATATTTGAATCTGAATGCACATCTGAATATATTAAGATGTGTATTAAGATCTGAATAGAAATAATTAAGATTGTTTGTTTTTTAGCATCTGAATGTATAAAATTTATATTTATTTGAAAATTAATAAACATAAAATTCAAATGAAATACTAACTAATCTAATATTCTATCAATAAAATATATAGTTGCTGGTGGTGATGGCTAACGGGTGAATGCCGACCAAAGGCAGTTGTTGGTGGTAGTTTTGGTTGATAATGGTGGTTCATGCTAGTAGCTAGTAGTGATTGGTAGTGGTAGCGATTATGATTGAGGATGGTGGTCGTGAACGGTGATAGTTAATAATGTTGGGTGGTGGTAGTAGTTGTGATTGAGGAAGGTGGTGGGTGGGTGGTGGTAGGTTATATTGATGGGCAGTGCTGACTGTAGTTGTTGATGGTGATGAGGTAGTTAGTTGTGGTATTTGAGGCGGGGGAGTGTTGATTGTGGATGAGAATGATGGTGGTCGGAGTGGTGGGAATAGTAGGCGGTGATGATCGATAATGGAGGCTATGATTAAGGATGATGGTGGCGTGGTAGTGGCGGAGGTGGTGATAGTGGTGGTGGGGGTGATGGTTGAGTATGGTGGTGGCGGCATGGAGATAGTTGATAATGACGGCAGTTAATAATGAATATATGATAACATCTTAATGATATTAAGTCTATGTTATAGATCTTAATCATACAGACTTATTCAGACCCATTAAGTGGTTATGAAGTAAAAAAAATAAATATACTTAATGATTAAGATCTGAATAATTAAGATTCAGACTTTAAAAACAAACGCATTAATGTCTGAGATTTGAATGATTAAGATTCAGACATCCATAAATTTTAAGAATCCATAAAATTATTTCAAACAAAGAAAAGTTCAATAAGTAAATTATAGTTAATTTTTATGCTTTTAATATGGTATAAATATAGATATAAATAAATTAAATAGAATTCTTTTACGACTTTACATAACCTGAAGGTTCTCTGCATCTTTATATAACTTGATTGTCTTAAAAGTAGGGGTGTACAAATCGAACCGAAAAATTGCACCAAAACGAAAAGTCAAACCAAATCGATTAAAAAACCCAACACGGTTTGGTTTGATTTGGTTTGGTATTGAATAAAAAAACCCGAACCAACCCGACATATAAATATATATTTTTTTATATATTATTTAATATTTTATATAAAAATTTCTTTAAAAAATATCTAAAAATATTTGGGATTCTCTTGCGGGATATAAATTTTAATAGAATATGAAGTGCTTCATATTTATTGACCTTAAATAATGGTTTGTATGATCAGTTTCTTATCAAATGTTACTGAAATACGTCTATTTCTTTGTTCTTACATATTCATATCATATGTTAACATGTATTAAATTCTTATATCTTTTTCGAATGTGAAGTGGTTATTAATATTTAGGTATCATATTAATTTTTATGTTTAATTACAAAATTCGGATAACCTAAAAGTGTATATCAACGAAAAATTATTGTCAGACAACTAAAAAAATAATTATTATGTGTTAACTAATAGAATTCCCGCATAAGAATAATTTAATTGATAATATGTTTGTTAACTTTTTATATTTTTACTAAATAGATGTAACGTATCAAATATTTAACAAAGTAAGATTAAAATAATATATAAGTAACAAAAAAACCCGAAAACCCGAAAAATCTGATAAAACCGAACCAATCCAAACCGATATAGTTAAAAACCAAACCAACCCAATCCATGTAATCAACTAGTTAAAAGTATTGGTGTATATAACTTAAAAACTTTTTCGCGAAATACTAGTAAAGTTGATATGGAAGAAGCAAAACACAAAATCCCCCAAAAGAAAAAGCCGGAAGAAAATATATAGAGACAGAGAGAGTAAGAGGTGAGCGACTGTTGGGGAGTAGAAGGACAGGGCTCAAGTGGTTACACTCTACAACCAAGTCGATTAGCAAACGAAGACATACTATTCTGTGTAGATGTAGACAGCGAATCACTCGTAGAAATGAAGGTTTCGGTTGCGGCTGGGCGGCCATATAGCAGATTAGACTCCATTAAGCAAGCCATCCTTCTCTTTATTAACGCTAAGCTTACCATTAACCCAGATCACCGTTTCGCTTTTGCTGGTCTTGGCAAATCCGCTTTTAGGGTATGTACTCAAATATAATACTCCTTTACTTCTATATTTAGAATTAATTTAATTTTAAATTTCTCACTTTATTCTTGATGAAATACTCTTTCGGTTTCTATGCCTTAAGCATTTCTATATTTGGAAATAATTTAACTTAAATTTATTTTTAGTTTACCTTTTTATCCTTAATAAGAGAGTTTTATAGTTACATTCCACAAGGTCTTTGCCTTTTAAGCTTTTTAATCACAAGTTTCAAAACTTTCTTTCTTAATAAAAGTTGTGTGTCCGGTCAAACAACATTGGGGCCGAGGGGGCGAAAATCATTTACATCCCCAAGTTTACTCCAAAAATCAAACTCATCCCAAACTTTGAACAATTATCATTTTCATCCTTTCCTCCTAGGCAATATCTATTTTACCCTTGACATTTTCAACTCTCCATATATGTAATACCTTTTTATATTATTTGGATATTTTTTATTCATAAATTAAAAATATTACTATATCTTATTATATAATTTAATCTAAGTTCACTAACATTATAAATAAAATAATTATATTAAAAAGTTATTACAAAATGTATTTCTACTTTATTATTATTATTATTTTAATATTACGTATATTAAAATGCATATAATTTCGGTATGTGTGTGATTTTAAGTTCCACTATTTTTATTATTCTCTGTGTATATAAACTTTTGAGTTTTGATTGTTATTACAACAATTTTTTCTAAATTATAATTAAATTTCATGTCAAGTGTAAATAGATATTTTTTGCAAATTTATTATAACATTTACCTCTATTTTATGCCCATTATTTTTTTTATTACTTGTATGGCATAATTTATAAATTTTTCACTCTCTTTTATTCTCAATTTTGTAAATTGATTGAATTTTGATTGCTATTAGTAAAATTACTGATACGAGTAAATTATTTATTATAATTTTTTTATTTTTCTCATTTATTTCACTATTGAACAACTCCTTCGGGGTAGAGGTAAGGTCTGCGTATACACTACCCTCCCCAGACCCCACTAGTGGGATTTCACTGGGTCGTTGTTGTTGTTGTTGTTGTTGTTGTATTTCACTATTGAACATCACTAACTTGTATGTTTGACTACAACTTCTCACTTTTTTGGGTTTCAAATTTTTCTTTTAATTTGTCTATTGGTAAGTCGATAACATAAACTAAAATAAAAAAATATTATTAAAAAAATAAAAATAAGAGATAAAAATTGTAGAGTGTAAAATAGGAATTTTAAGAAGTCACCTTTGATGTGAGCAATGTTTTAAAAGGCGTGGGCGTAAGGCGAGGCGTTTTACATATGCCTCAGCGAGGCGTAAGCCCCATAGGTATTTAATTTTTAATATTTTAATATATATATATATATATATATATATCGAACGGGGATTCAAGTTTTTCATTTCATGAAGTAAAAATGCGGTTCTTATCTTTAAACCTTTCGAGGTATTTTATTGCATGTAAATGAAATGTGGAATCATAAATACAAATCGAGTATTTTTTGGATTCTTTATTTTATTTTTTATCTTTATCAAGTTCAACTACTTTCCTTTTTACAGAACAGCCGATTAGCAAATTCTATAGGTATAGATTTTATGATAAATAATAATGTGAAATAAAGATACCAGTCAATAGAGAACCTTTTTTTTTTTTACAATTATGAATGTTTTATGGAATAGAAAAACTTGAAAAAAACACATATTGACCTTCTTTTTTTATTTCCAGTATTATGCAATTTTCGCACATCTTTTGCCTATCTCGATAATGTTTTATTTTAGGACGACACTATAAGCTCGCAAATAAATAGTACTAAAAAGAATTCGTTTTGAACAATTCCATCGCCATCTACCAAAACGACCGGAAATGTTTCAAAAAAAGTAGGCATACGACGTACAAAAAGTTCACGGCCTTCTTTATCTCTAAAGATAGGGTGTCCTAACCATCCAACCGCTATTCCATCCCCGTTATCCATTGAGCCCGCTCTGAATAATCCTCTTATATATATATGCTTCAGCCCCATAAAAAACTAGTCAAAACAATCTATTATACGCTACTTAGAAGCTCAAGTAACTTGAGTCGAAAAGAATAAAGTTTTCTACATGAAGGAATAAAAAGGATGACTAACCTGCAATTTGAATATTGAACTTGCTGCTATGAAAGAGAATGGAGTTCTTTTTGTATTTGTAAAAAAAATGAATATTCGTTGCTTTTGGATGATATTAGTAGACTAGTGGACAAAATAAAAAATTGGGAAAGATCATGAACTGGGGCTTCAATCAATAAAAAAGGTCTTAACTTTTAAATTTAATGCATTTCAGTTCCATTTTAAAACTTTTGAGTAATTACAAGCTGAATTTTGAGAATTTGGGTATTATATGAAGGACTTATTCAATAAATTTTGTTTTAATTTGAAAAAACCATTGGGGCTTACGCCTCACTAAAAAAATGCGCCCCGAACGCCTGGATTTACGCCCCAAATTGATGGGCATACGCTTCTTGAGACTTTCGCCCCAGGGCGTTTTTTGGTGCGCCTCGCCCCGGGGTTTGCCCCGAAAACGCCTTTTAAAACACTGGATATGAGGAGTAGAATGATAATCGTTCAAAGTTGGAGGATGAGTTTGATTTTTAAAACAAACTTGGGGGACATAAAAGATTTTTACCCGATGGAGTAGTAACAATTTCGTGGTGCTAATAGATTGCTGGTTGAACTTTGACTTAGGTAATGCTCATAATATATTAGGGCTAGATACTCATATGCATTTGATGAATATTTATTTTGCTATATTTCCATAGTGATACTTGTTCTTTTTCCAAAAAATAGAAGTAATTGGACATGCCTTTTTCTTTGTTCTGGTTTAATATGAGGCAATTATAATATTTCCAATCAAAGAGCAAGGAGAACATTCACAAGCTGAACTACAAAGTATTTCCTTTGTCTTGTTGTTGTAAAACGCAAAATGTATATGATACAATTATGTTAATACTTGATAGACTTTCTCGGTGACCTTGCTGACCAGACTCAGAGACGGAGCCAGAATTTCCACCTTATGGGTTTTAAATTTTAGAGTGACGACTTCAAGTGTTAGTGAATGGATGCAAGATTTAATATTTGTACATATTTAATGCATTCTAAACACCAAATACACTGTTTGAGCAAAAGCTATTGGGTTCGATCGAACCCGTAGTTTGGCTTGTGTCTCTGCCTCTGACTAAACTACTGGGTTTTTGTAATGCTCTTGTTGCAAGACCATCATAATGCTGCTGATTAATAAAAATTTTGCTTACCTATCCCGAAAAAGAAAAGAGGATAATTCATGTTATCATATTCGCTTTTACTCTGGTTCAATTGGTGGAGTTTACTAAGCTTGTTTTTTTCATCTTCTGTGTGGCATTTTCTGCCATGTGACCAGGAGGTCACGAGTTCAAGCCGTGGAAACAGCCTCTTGCATAAATGCAGGGTAAAACTGCGTACAATAGACCCTTGTGGTCCGGTCCTTCTCTGGACCCTGCGTATAGCGGGAGCTTAGTGCACCGGGATGCCCCGTGTGGCATTTGATGGAAGATTACCAGTTACAACAACTTGATTAAGTAAAACTTTCACTAGTCAGGATTTGACATTAATTTTTAATTTCTCGTACAAACATATTGAATAAGCATCGTGTTGAAGCGTGGTGGATGAAATGGATGCTTGCGTCTGGTGTTTTGTGTGATAGGAATGTGCCACCAAGACTTAAGGGCAAGTTTTTCAAAGTGGTAGTTGGGCCGACTATGTTGTATGGAGCGAGTGTTGGCCAGTCAAGAAATTTCATGTCCAGAAGATAAAAGTAGCAGAGATGATGTTGAGATGGATGTGTAGGCATACCAGGAAGGACCGAATTAACCGAATTAGAATGAAGTTATTAGGGACAAGGTGGGTGTGGCCCCTGTGGAAGACAAGTTGCGAGAATCGAGGCTGAGATGGTTCGGGCTTGTGAAGAGGAGAGACATCGATGCCCCAGTGAGGAATGCGAGAGGTTGACCAAAGCTGGTTCAGAGGAGAGGTAGAGGGAGGGCTAGGAAGTACTGGGTAGAGGTGATTAGGTAGGACATGGCACTACTTCAGCTTACCGAGGACATGACTCTCAATAGGAAGGTGTGGAGGTCGAGGATTAGGGTTGTGGGTTGACAGGTAGTCGAGAGTCTCTTCTAGTCGTACTAGTAGTATTAGTACTAGTCTTGTATTCTCCTATTCCGAGTTCCTTGTTGATTAGACGATGTGGCATTATTGCCGGTAGTTTTCGCATTTCTCTTATAGCTTCGTATTCCTAGTTTCTTTGCTATTACATGTTGTGCTATTTGTTTCTGTTATCTTATTTCCTTGCCATTGTTAATGTTTGTTTATTGTGTCCTTTTTCATCGTTCTTGAGCCGAGGGTCTAAAGGAAACAATTTCTCTTCCTTCATAAGGAGGGGTAAGATCTGCGTACACACTACCCTCCCCAGACCCCACGTGAGGATTGCACCGGGTTTTTTGTTGTTGTTGATTGTACAAACATATGAATAAGTTTTAACGTCAGTGTTTTGGTTAAAAACTATCAATGCTCATTCTTTCTGTGTTGTTTTACAACTTGTCAAATTTATTCACAGCAAGCAATTGCTGTCACTGATAGGAATACTTGCTTCTTAGTATGAGTAAGTTTCTACTAGAGTTTGAATGGTTTTTGAATATCTCCTTAACTTGATGCACTTTCTTCTCATTTTTCCCCTTATCTGTTGTGATGTATTATTTTGATGAATGACTTTCTAACAGTACTGCGGAATTATGTTAGCTTTTACTGATGGCTGCCCAAATACATGTTCTGCAACATTTTTATGTTTTTATTGTAGTAAAATTTCATTAAAACTTTTATGGCTTTGCTTAAGTTATCTTTTCATCTCCATATCTCCTTCCTGTTCCATTTTACTGGTGGGGAAAGTTAGGTGGCTGTAGAGTATCGAAATGGATTCATCTTCTCAATTTTCTATTCGTGAAGGTCCGGAAAGAGTTTACTAGTGACATTGACTCGGCAATTTCTGCATGTCGGGGTATCTCAGCAGTAGATTCACCTTGTGGCCATGTAGAGCTTACTCAACTATTTCAGGTGGCAGCTCGTGAAGCCAAAAAGTCACGTGCACAAAATCGGACACTCAGGGTGGTAAGGATGTGATTAGCAATCACCAATGTTTGTCTTCTCATTTTCTTTGTTTTAGGACATCTGTTGCTTAACTTTTGATATTGAGAAAGTTCACACTTGATTTGCCAAGAAACTCATAGAGGCTACTTTGCATATGAATGACACACTTGGTAAATCAGCTACTCATTTTAGGTCTGATGTAATGAGTTAGTGTGTTCAATTCTGTAGAAGGCAAAATACATAAGTAGCCGCCTGAACTTTACACCAAATCCCTGCTACACACTTTCTGAGGACGAATATCATATTACACACGAAACCTTTTAAAATTGTGTCTAGTACACACTACTTTTTTCTGGACCAATTTCTCAGAATATGTGTAGTATCACGCACCAATAACATCATGACACGTGTTAATAATTTTTAAATAAAAAAATGCTTAAATTTCTGTTGACTAGTTTCTTTTTCATAGTCTCTTTCTCTTCCAGAAAAAACCAGAGGCACCACACCATACTTCAATTCTTCTCTTTATATGAAGACCCACTTTCTTCATCATCTTTGTTCTTATTTACCACTATTTCTCCTTACTCTAAAAATTTATTACCATTTTTTGGTTTCTAGGTTTTGTTTGCTATAGAAATACCATTTTTACCGATGGGTGTTGCCACTGTAACAGTGGCCGGAAAATAGAGGTCGCCATTGTTTGTAATTTTAACAAAACGAGACCAGATCTTAACGAAGAACCACTAACTTGTCGGAAAGATCTGAGAGCTTTACCCCGTCGGAGAAAATCTGACCTCGTCGGCCATGAACTGATAGTGAAAGTAACAACCTGGCAACAGAGATCTCGGCGTTGCTTGAGGTCGCCGCCGGCATTATGAGTTATGATCGAGATCTACTTAAAGGAGATGAAAGGGGGAGGAGATGGGAGGTGTGGGAGAGAAAATGGTGTTGTGGTTGTTGCCGGATGACCAAGACGGCAGGGGGGCTCCAAATGGGGAAGAAGGCCCGGACATCTTTTATCTTTTCTTTTAACTAATAATTTAAGAAAAATAAGGAGAACAAATAAGATTTGGACACGTGTGCGTATATAAGGATTTGGACAGATAATGCATAGGTTTTACGCGCTCAGTGTCTTTTGTTAAACACACGCATGCCATCCGGCAAAAGTAGTGCGTACTGGACACAATTTTGAAAGGTTGCGTGTGTAAATTGATATTCGTCCTCAGAAAGTGTGTAAAGAGATTTGGTGTATAGTTCAGGTGGCTACTTATGTATTTTGCCTCTGTAGAATTATTTCTTAGCTTTTAGTCAATTCAAGAAAAATGGCTTTGCTTCATCATGTAGTTGATAGTATAAAAGCATCAAGTAATGGTATATAAAAAAAAAAGTAATGGTATAGGGTTACCTTGTAGTGGTCAACACCCTGTTGGAGTGAATTATGGTTGGATCCTTGTAATTTAGAGACAATACATTGGTCAAAATAGGGTGATAATCTAAGTTATGTGGACTCTTCGATTTTCGTGCCGTCCCCGTCCCAATACGAGATGGGAACAGGAGCAGGAGTGGGATACGTCCCGGATTCGGTCAGGACACTTTGACCGGAGTCCATCGCCAAATTTGGGAGAAATATTGAGATTTGATTTCTTAAAATAAAAAATAAAACAGATTTAGGAGAATGAGAGAATAATGTCCATCTTGGAGAATGAAAGGTTGAATTCTACAGTATTCGTATAAGTTCTTTACAGAATATCTCTCAAAATTTGCAATATTTTTATAGCTCTATTTTTTTGTTAGCCGAATCCCCACACCCGTATCCATATCCGAATCCGCACCCCCGAATTTTAAAAATTAGATTTTGCCGAATCCAATACTCGGATCCGTCCCCGTATCGGATACCCGCACCCGAGTCCGAGCAAGTTAGGTGATAATACCACTAAAAAGGAGTTTATTATCTTTAGGCAAACAAGGGTGTTATGAACTAAGAGCTCTCCAGACTTGAAGTAATCTTTTCAGATCTGACAGTGGGTTTTAGGTAGTTGCTAATCATGAGCAACATTATGCAGAAAAGCTAGGGAAGGTAAACTTCTTGAAATCACATGAATTTGTTGAGTAAGATTACACCAGATCAGATTGATGTTATTTGGGTGTGAGGTCCATCTGACAAGGATAACATATAGGGTTTGTCAAGGCAGCTGACAGATTCAGGTGTCTATATGCATAGAAATGTCTTTTACTTCCTTTGCAGAAGTCTTAACTTGCATTAAAGGTCATTTTGCAAGCATAATCACCAGCTGTCACCTCCTTCGGCTTTCAATTAGTTTTATAGGCTAATAAGTTCTGGTTTATACAAGAAATCCTAACTTCTACAATGTCACCACAAAAGTGATTTCCATTAGATAATTTGATCAATGGCCAGTGCTTGTGTATTAAGTGTCCAGTTGAGTTGTGTGTGCAGGTTCTTCTATTCTTTCATGTCTATGGTAATTGCTAACACGCCACATATGGATAGTAATATGTCGGTTACTATCGCAAAACATAGAAGTACTGCATAGTTCAGTAACAGAATGTCTGAAATTACTTCAAAATCCTGTGATATGAATGCTTTACGAATATTTTGAATACGTGTTAGAGCGCCTACAAGATCTTGTTTTTCTCTGGTTGGTGATGGACCTACGTTTCTGTGTCTTGTGGCATCTAAAGAGGTGTTTACCTTTGTGACATATGGTCGTTTTTATTTTCTTTGGTCTATCTGATATTTACAAAGTTTGAACCATTCCACTAAATGCTTTCTTCTGAATGATTATTTAATGCATTTTTTGCAAATTTAATTCTCATCCCATACAACTAGTTACTGGAAAGTGTTAACATGATCTCTTCTGATTATTATATGCAGATACTTCTATATTGTAGGTCATCTATACCACCACAGCATCAATGGCCTGCTACCCAAAAACTCTTCACTTTGGACGTAGTTTACCTTCATGACAAGCCTGGACCTGACAATTGCCCTCAAAAGGTGTATGATGCCCTTGTGGAGGCCCTCGAACATGTCAGTTAATATGAGGGTTACATATTTGAGAGTGGTCAGGGGCTTACTCGTGCACTCTTCCGTCATATTTGTACGCTCTTGTCCCACCCTCAGCGACGTTGCGTGCAAGATGACCTTGACATTCCCAAGTCTCTTACAAAGAAGTCAGTTACGGTTTACTCCGCACCAGCTGATGAAGATGCTGCTGTCTCTAGCCAATGATAGACAAATCGCAGCAACTCTCCCTGGTTGTGCTGTTTTTCGCCCTTCGTGTTCTAGTGTTCTGTGGAGGACTAATATGGACAAGGTACTCTGGTCAACCATGTACCCCCCCTCCCCCCTTCATCGACCTCTTTCTCTTCCTGTATAGTAATCTTTTGGTTGCCAACCAATCTAAGAATATAAATTTATCAGGGTTGATGAGCTCTATCTTCTGTTGATCATGGCAAAATCATCTGATGTGCTGTTATTTTCACTGGTCTATGGCCCTTTCTATTTCTTTTACTTTAGAATTGGTTCTTCAAGCCGAAGAAGAATAAAACTTCGGGGGTAAATCTTATGTGTTTGTTACACACATTATTTTCTTATGCTCTACAGTAGTCACTTTGACCAGATTTTATAAAACTTTTATCTATAAAGTCTATTATGTCCTTGATATTATAAGGGAGAATTACACATAAGTACAACTCACGCATATGCATTGCAATTCGAATCAACCAGCGATATAAACAGTAAAGCAATAAGAACACCGTAAGTGTCGTTCAACCAAATAAGGAACACAAGGACAACCAATTAATCAAGTCTTTTCTCTAACAAGTTTTCACAACATAGTCACTCTGTGGTACCTCAATCTCATAATCACAAATCACGAGTCTCAACCCACCCTCAAATACTCATGGCACCTCGTGCCCATATTTTGAATCACAATCGCACGGACAACTCACATGCCAAAATATCAATGTAAAGATCTGCGCGGACAACTCACATGCCAATAACATAATCATCATATCTCACGGCACCTCGTGCCCACATCTCAGATCACAACCTGCACGAACAACTCACGTGCCAATAACATAATCATATACTCACAGCACCTCATGCCCACATCTCATAACACAACTGCACGGACAAGTCATATACTCACGGCACCTCTTGCCCACTTCTCATATCACAACTGCACGGACAACTCACGTGCCAAAAACTTAATCATCATATACTCATGGCACCTCGTGCCCATATTTCATATCACAATTGCACGGACAACTTGCGTGCCAATAACACAATCCGCCCGGCAGAGTCACAGGCTCACAATCTCAACATGGATCAGATAATTATCAAGTTTCGTACTCTTGAGCTAGTATAAGTAGCATTCTACAGTGTATGCGTGTGCAAGTGTACTACTGCAGCCCAAATCAACAAGTAATATCAAGTATATCGAATAGCTCACCGAAACAACATTTTAAGTTACACAAGGTGTATAATAAACACAAGGAAAATCACAACATCACATAAAAGTCACCAACACAATAATCCCACATCATCTATGACATTGCCACCCTTATCTCTCCTATAGCTACCCGTATCACTGAGCCCTGACAATATCAATAGCCACCCCTATCTCTCATATAGCTATTTGTATCACTCTTCCCTGGCAATATCAATAGCCACCTTTATCCCTCCTATAATAGTCACCCTTATCACTCCGTATATTCAACAATAGTGAAATGCTACCCTTATGCCTCGTATAATAACAAAATGATGAAATGCCACCCGTATACTCTACATAACAACGGTGAAATGCCTCCCTTATACTCCGTACAACAACGACCCAATTCACACAATAATTCATAGGTACTATTATCACAACAACACAACCTGATCAACTCATATTATCAACACAACGTGCATAGTATATCAATATCAACAACATGAATGGATAAGTAACTCAGCAAGGAACAACATCTTCTTTAATCATTATTTCAAGAAAATAGATTAAAGCCTCTTGATAACTTCAATTTAAATTATTGTTTAAGAATGAACTCAATAGTGCAAGTATCTCCACAAAAGGGCAACCCGATAATTAAAGAATTCACGAAATGGTTAAAATAGTAATATTCCAAATAAGCATATAGGAGCAACTCGTCAAGTAAAGAATGTGACCTGTAAAACTTCAAACAAAGCATGATAGTGGATATGGAGAATAAAGGATATAACAAGTGCCAACAGCTTTCAATTTAATACATAAAGATGTCTTAGAGTTTAAATCAATAGAATTTTCACAATATAGGCCCGAGTACGTATTCGTCACCTCGCGTACACGGCTTTCACATTACACAATTAGCAAAAATAACTCAATTTCTAAGGGGTAGCTTCAACACACAAGGTTAATCAAGATACTTACCTCAATGAAGCTAGACCGATACTCTAAAATGGCCCTCTCGCGTGAAATAGTCTCCGGACGGCTCAAATTTTAGCCAAAATAATTTCATAACATAATTAAACTCATAGAAAAAATTCCAGATAATAAAACTTCGACTTTCAATTTTACACCGAAAATTCAACCCAAAAGCAACCCCTGGCCCGCACCTCGGAACCCGAAAAAATTTATGAAATCCGAATACCTATTCCGATATGAGTCCAACCGTACCAAATTCATCAAATTACGATATCGAATCGCCCTTCAAATCTTCATTTTACATTTTCGAAAGACTTTACAATTTTCTCAAGTTATTCCATTTGATTTAATAATAAATGATGAAAATACTCATGAAATTACAAAATACAACCAATTTCGGTTTAAGGAACACTTACCCAATTCAAACTCGTAAAAGACTCCCCCAAAATCGCCCAAAACCGAGCTCCAAAATCCAAAAATGAGTAAGAATATCGAACCCTATAACTTAAGCATTTTTCCCAGTCATTTCCGCATTTGCAGACAAAATTGCGCATATGGGCATCTCACTTTTGCGAGAAAGATCTAGCATTTGCAGATTCCACTGCCTAGCTGACTCTTGCACCTACGGAAAAATTCCGCTTCTACAACATCGCATGTGCGAGGAAAAAATTTGCCTCTGCGAGACTTGTCGCTTCTGCGATCCACAACACTGCATCTGCAATCACGCAAGTGCGAGAAATAATTCGCACCTGTGACCATTGCCCTATTCCTTCCAGTTTGGCTTTTGCGCCTTGACTTTCGCTTCTGCGACCATTGCACCTGCACCCAGTGGCCGGCATGTGCGACTACACCAATATTGCCCAGAACCAGCCTTAACCAACATGCTCCAAGTGATCCAAGCCACACATGACCTCGTCTGAATATACTAACAAGTCCCGTAACACAAAACAGACCCACTCGAGACCTCAAATCACATCAAATAATGTCGAAATTATGAATCGCACCTTAAATCGAACTTATGAATTTTCAAATCTTCTAGCTTCCAATAACTCGCCCTGAAACATATCAAATCATTTCTGATTGACCTCAATTTTTGCACACAAGTCATAAATAACATAGCGAAGCTATTCAAATTCCCTAAATAGATATCCGAACCCATCAAAGTCAACTCTTGGTCAAACTTATGAATATTTCAAAACTTCAACTTTTAAATTTTTGCCAAAATGCATCAAATTAACCTACAGACCTCCAAATCCAAATCCAGACGCATGCCTAAGTTTGAAATCACCATAGGAAGCTATTGGAACCATCAAAACGTCATTTCAGAGTCGTCCACACAAAAACCAAACTCCAATCAACTTTTACTGCTTAAGCTTCTAAAACAAGAATCCTTCTTCCAAATCAATCTCGAATTATTCAAAATTCGAACTCGACCACGCACGCACATCCTAACACATAATATGAAGATGATCGAGACCTTAAGCCTCCAAATGGGACGCTAATTCTCAAAATGACCTATCGATACTTAACCCCCTCTTAAACAAACGTTCGTCCTTGAATGTGCCAAGTACTATCCCGAGGTCATCAAATCACTGAATGTACTTATCAAAAAAACACGCGCGGGTGATTCCACGTCAACCCAATCCACATAAGCCCGACAACACCAGCTCAACTAAAAATTATTCCTTCCACCCACACTGGTAAACCTTAGAACCAAGTTTCTCACCATCCAATCATTTCCAAAAGAACCGAATTTCCGCATCAACACATGGTATCAACCTCAACCAGCTGTAAATAACTCATGCCTACACTCACTAGGTATAAACACACAACATAACACATTACACATATGCCCATAACAATAACTCCGGCCACAATAGATGTCCATAATATGATAAAACACCGACGAATAACCTCATCTCAACTAAAACCTCGTTTCAGACCTTCACAACACCAACAATGATCCAAGAAACACGAAGAACTCATAACTATTCACCCGAATCATCAAGTCACATTTAATGCCACCTGAGCACACACCCCGTAAGCTAAAACCCAATAATCACAACGCGAATATAACAAAATATGTAAAGAGAAACACACAAGAGATATATCAAACAAGCCCGACAGGCACAACTTCCTATTAGTACTATACCGCAAATCAGTTTTCATGGAGATTAAAACATATGAACTAATCACAAGGATCCCATCATGATATAAATTCCACCGCGACACGTAGCCCAGTTCAACATATCAATCACATGGAAATGCGAAAATCAAAAAATACTCATCTCCAAATCACAAGTAGTATACACCTCATACCAACCGAAATCTTCCACTAATTCAATTTCGCTAACAAAATCACAACACATATTGAACCCCCACAATGGTAGAGCATCTAATCACAATTTGTAACCAAACCACCAAGAAATCACATCAAAATCTGTCGTAATGAGTAACAGAAATTCACTCCTAGTCTCATAGCTCTCAATAATGAACAAAACAAAATGATAGACACGGGATACTATCATAAATATCTTAATAGGGGTAAACACATAAATAAAGTACTAATCATGGCACTCACCACGTGTGAAACATGATAGGAGGTCTCACCTCGATAAGTAAAGCCAAATCAAACAAGGATAATGCTCCTCTATTACAAATCGAAACCATACCTGTAACAACACCATCTGGTGTAGCGGCCTTAGACATACCATGGAAAATATATCATGGGTCGGGCCTCTCCCTCTAGGGCGCCCTCTACCCGCCTGACCTCCACCCCTAACTGGCTGTGCAGGTAGAGCAGCAACTAGGATGAAGCCCGTAGCCTGAATGCCCTGATGAAATCTACCTCTACCAAGTCTGGAACAATCCCTCATGATGAGCCTAGTATCAACACACTGACTTGTTGGTATATTCAGACGGGGTCCCAGGTGGCTTGGATGAGTTTCGAACGAATTTTAGGTCGCTTGGAGCATGTTGGTTAAGGCTGGTTCTGGGCAGTACTGGTGTGGTCGCATCTGCGGACCACTGGGCGCAGGTGTGATGGCCATAGAAGCGTAAATAAGAGTGCAGAAGCAAAACCAGAAGGAATAGGGCAGTGGTCGCAGGTGCAAAGTATTTCTTGCACCTACGTGATCGCAAATGCAGTGTTGTGGATCGCATAAGTGACGAGTCTCACAGAGGCAGATTTCTTCCTCGCACATGTGATACCGCAGAAGCGGAGTTTTTCCACAGGTGCAAGGGTCAGCTGGGCAGTGGACTTCTCAAATGTGGGATCTTTCTCAGAAAAGCGAGATGCACAGATGCGCAATTTTGCCCGCAACTACGGAAATTACTAGGCAGAATGCTTAAGTTCGAGGGTTCGACATTTTTATTCATTTTTGGATTTTGGAGCTCGGCCTCGGGCTATTCTCGAGATTCCTTTATGGGTTTGAATTGGGTAAGTGTTCCTTAACCGAATTTGATTGTATTTCATAATTCTATGAGTATTTTCATCATTTATTAGTGAATCAAATGGAAGAAATTGAGAAAATTGTAAAGTCTTTCGAAAATGTAAAATGAAGATTTGAAGGATGATTCGATATCGGAATTTGATGGAATTTGTATGGTTGGACTCATATCGGAATGGGTGTTCGTATTTCGTAAATTTTTGTCGAGTTTCAAGGTCGGGCTCGGGGTTAACTTTCGGGTTGACTTTATAGTGTAAAATTGAAATTCGAAGCTAAGTTTTATTATCCGGAATTATTTTCTATGAGTTTTAATTATGTTATGAAATACTTTGGCTAGAGTTGAGCCGTCCGAAGGTTGTTTAATGCGAGAAGGCCATTTTAGAGTATCGATCTAGCTTCATTGAGGTAAGTATTTTGCCTAACCTTGTGTGGGTGAACTATCCCTTAGAAATTGAATCGTTTGTGCTAATTGTGTAATGTGAAAGTCGTGTACGCAAGGAGACGAATACATACTCTGGCTTATATGTGGAAATTCTATCGGTTTAAACTCTAAGACATCTTTATGTATCAAATTGGAAGTTGTTGGAACTTGTTATATCCTTTCTTCTCCATGTCCACTACTACATGCTTTTTTTGAAGTTATAGTTACATGTCACATTTTTTACTTGACGAGTTACTCCTATATGCTTATTTAGAATTGTTACTACTTTAACCATATCGTGAATTCTTTAATTGTCGGGTTGCCCTTTTGTGGAGATACTTGAATTATTGAGTTCATTCTTAAACAATAAATTTAAATTGAAGTTATCAAGAGGCATTAATCTATTTTCCTGAAATTATTATTAAAAAAGGTGTTGTTTCTTGCTGAGTACTTTTCCATTCATGTTGTTGATATTGAGATACTATGCACGTTGTGTTGAGTCGTGATCTATTTGTTATGAAATTATTGCTATCGTGAAATCCTTTGAAAGGTTGTGGCCTATGGGCACTTGTGATACAAGTTGATCAGGTTGTGTTGTTCTGATGATAGTATATGTGAATTACTGTGTGAATTGGGTCGTTGTTATATGGAGTATAAGTGAGGTATTTCACCGTTGTTGTTACGTAGAGTATAAGGGTGGCATGTCACCGTTTTGTTATTATACGAGGCATACAGTTGGTATTTCACTGTTGTTGAATATACGGAGTGGTAAGGGTGGCTATTATAAGAGAGATAAGGGTGGCTATTGATATTGTCAGAGCGAAGTCATACATATGGCTATAGAGAGATAATGATGGCTATTGATATTGTTAGGGTGAAGTAATACGGGTGGCTATAGGAGAGATAAGGGTAGCGATGTCATAGATGATGTGGGGTTATTGGGTTGGTGACTTTTATGTGATGTTGTGATTTTCCTCGTGTTCATTATACACCTTGTGTAATTTGTCTTGTTGTTTCGGTGAGCTATTCGATATACTTGATAGTACTTGTTGATTTAGGCTGCAGTAGTACACTTGCACATGCATACACTATAGCATGCTACTTATACTAGCTCACGAGTATGAAACTTGATAATTATTTGATCCATGTTGAGATTGTGAGCCTGTGACTATGCCAAGCGGATTGTGTTATTGGCATGCAAGTTGTCCATGCAGTTGTGATATGAGATGTGGGCACGAGGTGCCTGAGTATATGATAATTATGTTTTTGGCACGTGAGTTGTCCGTGAAGTTGTGATATGATATATGGGCACGAGGTGCCGTAAGTATATAATGATTATGTTTTTGGCACATGAGTTGTCCGTGCAGTTGTGATATGAAATGTGGGCAAGAGGTGCCGTGAGTATATGATGATTATGTTATTGGCACGTGAGTTTTCCGTGCTGATTGTGATCTGAGATGTAGGCACAAGGTATTGTGAGTAAATGATGATTATGTTATTGGCACGCGAGTTGTCCGTGCGGATCTTTACATTGATATTTTGACACGTGAATTTTCCGTGCGGTTATGATTCGAAATATGGGCGCGAGGTGTTGTGAGTATATAAGGATGAGTTGAGACCCGTGATTTGTGATTATGAGATAAGGTACCACTATGAATTTGTTCTGAAACCTTGTGTTAGAAAAACTTGATTAATTGGTTGTCCTTATGTTCCTTATTTGGTTGAACGACATTTATGGTGTTCTTATTGCTTTACTATTTATATCACTGGTTGATTTTTGTTGCCATTTACTGCTTCATGTTTGCCATTATTATCACTATACTGCACATGTTATTTAACTAGTGAGTGTCTTGACTGTACCTCGTCACTACTTTACCGAGGTTAGTCTTGATACTTACTAGGTAGCAACCGTGATGTACTCATACTATACTTCTGCACATTTTCTGCAGATCCAGGAATTGGAGGTATCAGACTCGGGTAGAGTTAGCATATTGGTCGCGAGAATTCAAGGTAGAGCTGCTTGGTCGTCGCAGTCCCTTGGAGTTCTTTCCTTTCTTGTATTGTCAGTTGTACATGAACAATATTGTATTTCGATTTTGAGGTATTTCCATGTGTTCTGTTAGAGTTTATGACTCTGTATTGCCAGTCATGGGAGGTTGTATGATTATTTCCGCTTTGGTTTCGATACTTGTATTACATTCCGTTTCAATTTTTTTAATGGCTTGAATTATTATTGTAATAGGCTTACCTAGTCTTAGAGACTAAGTGCTATCACGACGCTTGAGGTGGAATTTTGGGTCGTGACAAGTTGGTATCAGGGCCCTATGTTCATAGGTTCTACGAGTCACGAACGAGTTTAGTAGAGTCTTGCAGGTCAGTACGGAGACGTCAGTACTTATCTTCGAGAGGCTATGGAACTATTAGGAAAATCTCCACTTATTTTATTCCTGTCGTGCAGAATTGTTGATTTCGAAGTTGACCCTTTGTATCTTTATTCTCTTATATATGGTGAGGACAAGTGCTATCGGGTTGTCTGAGCAGATACCCGTGCCCCTGCTAGAGCCATGAGAGGCCGAGGAAGGGCACGTGTTGCAGCTAGAGCACCCGTTAGAGCCGCAATTGAGGAGCCGTCGGTTTCTCCGGTTGGGGGACAAACACTGGAGGCGCCTGTTGTTACCGCTGGACTTTAAGAGACTTAGCACAGTTCCTGAGCATATTTGGTACATTGAATCGGGGGGGATTGATCTATGTTGCACAAGTTACTTCGTAGATTAGGGGAGGATTCCAGACTACCATTGCCCTTACTCCATAGCAGCGGGCTCATATTGGTCAGGTTCTGGGTGTGGTGCTTGTACAACTTGTTATTCTGGTTCATCCCGAGGTCAGACCAGGTGCATCAAAGGAGGAGCAGAAGAGGCTTGAGAGGTTCAAGAGGTATATTCCACCTACTTTTAGTGGCACAATTACCGAGAATGCTCAGGTATTTCTAAAGAAGTGTCACTGTATTCTCCTCGCCATGGGCATTGTGGAGGTGAGCAGAGTTGCTTTTACTACAATTCAACCGTCGAGAGAAGCGTATCAGTGGTACCAGGTTTATGAGGAGGGTAGGCCAGTCGATGCAGCACCACCCACTTGGGATCAGTTTTCAGAAATGCTTTTCAGGGAGTTTGTTCCCCAGACCCTTTGAGATGCATGGAGTGCAGAGTTTAAGCAGCTGCGTCAGGGCACTATGATAGTGTCGAGTATGCCATCAGGTCAGTGAGTTAGCCCGTCATGCACCTACTTTGGTTCCCACAGTCAGAGAGCTAGTCCGTAGATTTATTGAGGGGCTCAGTTATGATCTTAGATTCTGCATGACTCGGAGTTGCAGACTGATACTCTATTCAGCAGGTGGTGGAGATTTCCAGGATATTAGAGCGTGTTCGGAGTGGGAAAAAGAGGCTAAGGAGACAAATAGGTCTCGGAGTTCTGGAGGGTTCGGTGGATTCCATTCTTCTGCTATGACTAATTATGGTAGAGGCTCGGGCAGTCGGCCAACCTAGTCCGCACTTCAGAGTACTCGTAGTGTTCCAGTTGGTTCTTTTAGTGTACCACCGGCACAAGGTTCTTACAGCGGTCATTCCAGTTATCCAGCATAGACTTAGTACGAGCAGTCGCGCCCACAGAGGGGTTGTTATGACTTATGAATTTTCAAATCTTCCAACTTCTAATACTCGCGCCGAAACCCATCAAATCAATTTCGATTGACCTCAAATTTTGCACACAAGTCTTAAATGACATAATGAAGCTATTCAAATTTCCAGACTCGAAATTCGAACCCGATATTATCAAAGTCATCTCTCGGTCAAACTTATGAATATTTCAAAACTTAAACTTTTTAATTTTCGCCAAAATGCATCAAATTAATCTATAGACCTTCAAATCCAAATACGGACCCTCGCCTAAGTCCGAAATCACCATACAAAGCTATTGGAATCACCAAAATATCATTTCAGACTCGTCTACACGAAAGTCAAACTCTGGTTAACTCTTACTGCTTAAGCTTCTACAACAAGAATCCTACTTCCAAATCAATCCCGCATCATCCAAAATCCGAATCGGACAATGCACACACATCATAACACATAATATGAAGCTGCTCGAGACCTTAAGCAGCCAAAAGGGGGGTTAATTCTTAAACGACCAGTCATATCGTTACACTCTTTTTTATGGCTTTTCACTACTGTATTTCTTTTAATCATTGTTAGTGACTGTGCTTTGCTTGAGCCGAATGTCTATCGGAAACAATCTCTCTACCTTTACAAGATAGGGACAGGCTACCCTCCACGACCCCACTTATGAGATTATGCTGGATTTGTTGGTGTAATATATTTAACATCTGTAATGTATTATTTCCTTTGCCGCATATTTAAATTGTGACTTCATTTCAACTACATTGTAAATGACGGCTATATTCTAAACTACAGCCTTAAAAGTGGCTACTTGGTATCATTTTTACGAATACTCATCACAATAATGTTATAAAAGCACAATGATGAACTATATTCGTATTATTTGCGTGAAAATAGCACATGTTAGCCAGTTCTTTGTCTACTAATTGAAAAATAGCCAGAGATTGTAAAGTTATTGAAAAATAGTCACTATTTTGCTGTAACAGGGAAAGTTCAAGCATAATATACTAGAGATTGGAGCATCTGTGTATGAACCTCCAGCATATTATGCTGAACCAGTATATTATGCTGAAAGTCCAGTATATTATATTGGAATATTTTTTGGATTTTGGACAGTGTTTTCATTCAGATTTATCTTTACATGAAAAGTGATTAAATTTCGATTACTTTTGAAACTGCGATTATTTTTCAATTAACACTTATAAATTGACTATTTTTGAATTTCACCTATTATATGCTCATATGACTTTTTCAGTAAAAATTACAGAGCGCCCTTTTTGGTCGCCCCCATTTAACATATACCCATTTTTAATTTTTTTTTTTACTTATACTCACTTTTACTTCTTCTCCTTCTCCTTCTCCTTCTCCTCCTTCTTCTCCCTCTCCCTCTCCCTCCTCCCTCCTCCCTCCTCCCTCCTTCCCCCTTCCCCCGTCCC
>MU735761.1:95357-108938 GCA_026770625.1 Nicotiana glauca
CCGCTTCTCCCTTCTCGTGCTGCTATGAAACTTCTGTTCATGGGATGATTGCCATAAATATGTTTATCAGATTATTTAAAAATAAATTATAAATAATTACACAAAGTAGTAGACAATAAATTGTGAATATTTCCACGTACGTAAGTTAGTAGACAATGATAATTTTGTTCTTTTTCACGTTTATTATTTTCAAAATTTATGATTTAGACACTGTTGGCAATCTGATTATTTAACTACTATGTTAGAAAGCCTTTTCAAAAATTTCAACTTATATAGTGCTGAAACTTTTACAAATGAATTAAATAACTTCAGCAGCTTCTGCTGAAGTTTTTGAAAAAGCTTATCCAGGACAAAAAACTTGAGCTTATTTAGTGCTGAAATTTTTATAAATGAACTAAATAGCTTCAGCATCTTCTGCTGAATTTTTTGAAAAAGCTTAATGACAAAACTAATGAATGCAGGACAAAAAAACTTCAGCCTATTTAGTACAATTACAAACAAAAACTTTAACAAATAGAGAACAAAACTCCAGCTACTATGCTTAAGTTCAGCAATTACAAATAAAAACTTCAGCAAATAGAAAACAAAACTTTAGCTAATATGCTTTAAGTTTATTACAAATAAAAACTTCAACACACTTGCTACTTCAAGCCCGTCTACTAGAATGCTGAAGTTTTGCGTGATTGCCTTTGCTACTTCAGCCCGTATGCTGAAGTTACGCGAAAAAGCGGGTACGCTTGCAATTTTATTTTGCAAAACGGGCACAAGTTAAAACGTGATCCAAAAAGCGGGTATAGATACAAATAGCCCACTTTTTCATGCTAATCTTTAAATTCATACCTGTTAGCATGTGGCTAATTTCACCTTTAAAATTGATTGGTAAATTACAATTTTCAGCAATAAATTTAGCCTACCAGGCTAAGAGGGGCAGATATAAATAGTGACTTAAGAAAAAGCCGTATGAGCAAAGCACCCTTACGAGATGCCTGCATACCTTCTTTCTCCCTCTGTCATTAAAAAAGTTCGATTCTAAACTGGGTTTGACTCTTAATTTATTCCTGGAAAAGAACCAAAATCATATATAATGGACTTAACCATTTACTTGCGATATGAAATGTGCTCTCAATATATTCCAGACCATATACGTGTGCTTTTAAGCTGTATTTACAGGTAAGCCATTATGCCAACAGAGCAACAATCACAAACTGGACATGAATCTTGATACCAATAACGTTAAACTTCACTAATACCAACATCAAATCACTATTTACAGACAGGACATGAATATTGATATTGATAAGGGTAGCATCACTAATACCAGCATCAAAGTGTGAGACTGCACATTCCATGGCATTTATGCACTAAAACCCCTGTGGAGGGAACTCCAAGTATTGGAGGGGACGCTGGGACAAGCTTGTGCTGATGCCTCGACCATCTGCTCCATCTTAATTCCATCATTACAGATATTGGCGATGGATCGCATGTGTTTCATTCCATATTGGGATAACGATCCACAGTGTGTCTCAAAAGTTCTTACCTGCACATAGGATAAATTAGTTTGATTTCCGAGGCATAGAGCAACAAAATTTTTATTATTTTCCATGCATACAGTCGAGCTACGATGATGAAGTAAGATTTTCCTCCCTATTTGTTCCAAATCTCAAGAAATTAAGCAACTCTATGATATTGCAGCTTTTGTACTTACAAAGGATTTCAGGCAGGTCCAGTCATCAACAAGAGTTTGACCTACAGGCCGAACACGCTTCAGCACCTCAGGACCTTTTTGAATTCCAAACAGAAGCTTACCAACAAGAGCCATGCTGTTGTCTAGGTGCATTCTGTGTGACATAGCTTCAGTGAATTGTTTCTGAGCTTCAACTTTCCGAGCAGAGCCTTCAGGAGCCTTGCGGAACTGCCAGAATTGGAGGGAAAAACATAAAAATCAGCAATAAAGCATTTCACATCAAGGCACAAAGGCTACTCAGCAGTCAGCTCAGCATGGATAGATATCATAAGCAGCCAAATTAGGCACCAACTTTCGGTAATGCAGCAAATTAATTGAAAAACACATAAACCCCAAGAATTAAATCTGTTTCTTTGACTAAAATCTTACTCTAAACTGCATCTCGATCATGTAATATTACTTGTATCTCCAAACCAATCAGTCTATCCTCAATGTCAATAGAAGGAATCTTTCAGTTTCCATCAATTAAAAGACAAAAAGGAATCTTTCAGTTTCCATCAATTAAAATACAAAAAGGAATCTTTCAGCAACTTAATCTCAGAAATGTGAGCCGCAAAATGGAAATGCTTCTATAATATTTAAACAGCAGAATAATGTCGCATATCCTCTCATTTGGCTCTAGAATTCTATAAAGCAACCAGGTTTATTTTCAAATGCCTGAGCTGTGCCTTGTCAAAATATTATCTCATTGCAGCTTAGCACCACCTCGGTACACCATCAATAGATTTCCCGGATTAGAGTTAGACTAGGCCAAGAGCTAAATAATTGGGCAGACCGGATTAGACAAGGACAAGAGCCAAATAATTGGGCAGACTGCCCAAGGAAAGTCAAAGACTATCTTTTTATTGTGAAGGTGGTCACAGGGCGACTGGGCCAGCTTGTACGCATCTTGACTATTCTATTGGAAACCCGCTAGCGCTGCCTCGTACCAGCACAGGTACGAGTTTACCCAGCCCACTAAGGCTTAGGAAGACGGGAAGACAACAACTACTGTTTTTCTGCCTTAGCTGGAATTCGAACCTGAGAAATCAAAGACTATTGAATTTTTTAAATCATTTATAAAAAATAACAATGCTTCTTTGATCCCTTTTTACAATGTTTGACTAATCACGAGTTTAAGATGTTAAATTGACATGTGTTATATTAGTGGCAGTGGAAGAACTTATTTCATTAATAATTGAAAAATTAGATAGAAAGCATGGGATCAAACATTAATATTAAGATAATGAATGAAAAAATAGTTTGGTGGAGAAAAAGTAGAATCAAAGTTTTTTTTTTCATGAGGAAAAAAGTAGCATTGAAGTTTAAATTTAGAATTTAAATGAATTTGAACTCTTGAAAGGAGTTAAAGTTGTATAGAATATGTCACTAGTGAAATTGCGTTCAAGCAATTTGGGATATTGCAAAATGGAGAATGTCATATAAATAGACTAGAATCTTTTCGAAAGCAACTAAAACACCTTAATCTGTTTATATAACAAGGTACTCGGGGTGTCGCCATCGAACGAAGATACTCTTTTAAGAGCTGATAGTGTTAACTAATGTGCTTCAAGACTTAAACGCTTTATTTCCTGCTGGTTTATAGCTATTTGATATCTTTGCTTCTTATGTGCAATGCAAACTTATTTTCCTCAAACTCAGGAATCTCTAAGTTCTACCAAAAAACACGAAAAATCAGAGCATACCTTGTCCCAGAAATGCAATAGATCTGCGTCACGCTGGTTGACAGCCTTTGATGATGCCCACAAGGAATTATCATCTACATAGGTGTAGTTATCATTTGCAGGATTTGTACCCATATACATGAACAGAGAATCCATACTCAGTTGTAGATCACCAAATTGCAAGACATGGGAACCATAAGCAGAATTTCCATTAGCAGTTCTCTGTTTGACCTGCAAAAAACCAGCAATAGAGACATAACTACACAATAATTTAAATGGCATCATAATAAAGCATAGAGAAACTACGTCATCTGATAGTTAGTCGCGAAACCCCTTTCTTCTTCTCACTTTTAATAACTGTAAAACATCTGCTTCAGCATCCTAAATTCCTTATATTGTTTTTTTTTTACTTTCTAAACTAGAACATCAGCTAGATGACCTAATTGTCAATGTTCACAAGAACTTACCAGGTGATACTGCTGCCTCAAATTTTCAGTCCGCAAATTGTGCATTTCACTGCTCAGAAATAGATAATACAAAATGAGTCAGCAGCTAAGTGTTGGGCTAATAAGATCATTCATAAGCAGAATCGTAACTCTTTAAATTTAAAATCCAGAGCATAATGTAAAATCCAAATTTTGAAAAAACAAGTAACTGAAACAGAAGCCCTCATATAACAAGTCCCTCCTTGCATTGGCAAGTCACGACTCACATGCACGTAATTTAGTTAGGTGTTGGCACATTGGGATATAAGAATAGTTCAACATCTAAGACTTGAGGAAATAATAAATCAAGAGATCTCAAGAATTTAAGACAATGCCAGGAGAAAAAGGACAAGCACCACCCTCATAGTCATTAAAGCATAGAACAACTAAAACTCAACATAATCCAGCTCTTGACATTGTAATTACAGAAATGGTTGTCAAAGTCCAGAAAGCTGCATATACCTGTCCTCCATCCAGGAAACAGCATACAAGTCACCCAGGCAGGTCTCATATCCAGGAGGAAGACTAGGATAGTCCCCAGGACAATAGGTGCCCCAGCTGCTCTCTACGGCATTTGATGCTGTTGTGGCATAAATATTTAGACCTTTAGGAAGAAGACCCTCAAAGATACTTCCGGACTCACAAGCTTCAATGTACAGTACCTGGCAATAGTAAACAGAAAAAGAAAATCAAAAAATAAAGGAAAAATGAGAAAGGGGCTTCAGAAATATAAAGAATTGCATTGAATATCGCAGCTCACCAAGCTTTTATATGTCCCAGAGGCATGCTTCTTTTTCAACACGTCAATCAGATCACTTGCATAGAGATAAGGATTGGTAGGCATCCCTAGTATACAGTAGAGCAGACATGTGAAAAGTGATTATAGTGTACCCAACCCATAATTCAATAAAACAAATTTATGACAATATAAGTGACTAATAGAAAGCATGCAACAACACCCGAGAGTGTGGCCTAGTGGTCAAGGAAGTGGGTGCGAACCATGAGGTCTCAAGTTTGCATACCAGTGGAGACAAAAACACTAGGTGATTTCTTCCATCTGTCCAAGCCTTGGTGGATAGAATTACCTGGCACTTATTGCTGGTGGGAGGTGAAAGGTATCCATGGAATTAGTCGAGGTGTGCGCAAGCTGACCCGGACACCACGATTATAAAAAAAGAAAGAAAGACAGTAAGCATGCAACAAACGGGTTACTCTACCTATTGCCTTATATCTGTTAAAAATCATGTCCAATAAGATACCATTTCTTATTGATCCACACAAATAATAGAACTACAGACAAAGCTGCTCGTGCTCACTTCATAGCTTGATGACTGAAAGTGAAGGTGGTTCATGAACAGACACTACAAAGAGACAAGTTAGATAGAGATTATGTTTAAGCTTTGTACTGGTGATTTCATCCACTATAGATGTATGTATTACAAAAATCAGAGATCTATTTGCCAATAAGGATGGAAGTGGAAAGGTGAAGTTTGTGAAACTGGAACCAAGAGCATACGGTCGTTCTATTGGTTTTCTCAGAGATGCTTTGCCTGATTCTTTTAGTTAGGGGAGAGGTTGCACTAGGGGATGATTACCACAATTATTGGTAATCAATCGGCAAACTGAACTCAAAGCAGATTCAACATATAAGAACCAGAGACAACATTAAACAAAGATTATTGGCCTTCCTAACTATAATAGACATCATCTGCTTGTCAAACAGTAGAAAGCAGTGAGGCAATGATCATTCATATTCAATAGACAGAAAGGTCTTGAATTGAAGGCTTAGATGCAAGCCTTAATATAAGGTGATCAAATATAAAAATGCGAGATATAGAAAACAAAGCAAAAGCCCAATGAGAGATAAATAAGCTACTTACCAAGCACCCCAGGACCACCATGATCACTATAGAATACGAAAATATGATCATTCGGACCACTATCCACCACCTTTCCACTACCTCCGGTAAGAGCAGTTTTGTTACCAAGGAGAACAGCCAAAAAGTTGTCCACATTAACATCATCTCCAGTATAATCCTGCCTCAAGGAATAGCACATCAGACTAGAGTATGATTTAGGTATATACTAAAACATGACAGAAAAACAACAACCTTAGGGACTCCTTTGTAGACATCCTCGCCAGCAGGACTATTAATGATAACTCCTTGTCTTGGGTTCTCTTCATTATAAGCAATGTCATCATACATGAACACGATAATATTCTCATCTTTGAGACCACCTTTTCTCAACAGCTGATACGCGTGGCATACATCAGCCTGATATGAACGTCAAGGTTGACAAGGCTTATTAGTAAACACATGAAAAGAAACTATGAAGACACTCCGCATTTTTACCGTTAGGAGCAGGTCTATACCATTCCCTACAGTCCCAAATCTGATTTATCAAAAAAAAAAAGGAAAATGCTGTATTAGCAAAACTCTTTACAAACTGATTTTTTCCCCTAAAGTTCTCTTGATGGGATGAGTTTCACAGGCTTTACAAGCTACCAAACGTATTTCTGGTAAAACTGCACTGCAACAAAAAGGCTTCGTTTGTCAATTGTACCACCGACGAATGAGGACTTAAAATAAGAAAAGGATCACATTCCAAACTATCAAATTATCTATACACCATAATCTGACCGAACTCCAGCTCTCTAAATTTCTTCAGTGGGCATGACAACATTCATATGAAAGCGGCCCCTCATACAAAGTGCTCGAGAACAAGACAAAAAGAAGACAATCAACTGAGGAAATTTCTCTCTTGTGGTAGTCACTAATAATGACATGTCCCATGGGCATACTAATTTTAGATTAATAATCATGAAATTCAGCTTTTCCAAGTATTACATTGCATCAAAATAATTCTCACATTTCATAACTTTTAATTCTAGCAAGTGCAGTGTAACCAAAGTCCAAATTCTAACAATTTTATATCTACTTTACATCCAATGAAAAACCTAGAGTTTGTGAACAATATATTTATACAATCAGTTCGCTTTATAAGGTAAATACAGATATATTTATGACAAACATTAACAGAGGACCTGGTAAAAATGGTAACAACTCAACTATCACAGGTTAAAATTCACAGATGTGCAAAATGTTCATTACACTGTTGCAGTGTGATAGTATGAGGGTGTTTGGCTGAGCTTATAAGCTGGTCAAACTGGCTTATAAGTACTTTTTGGCTTATCTACGTGTTTAGTAAAATTAAAAGTGCTTATGAGCCAAAAATAAGCCAAAAGCCATAAGTTGGTCTCCCCCAATTTATCAAATTTCAGCTTATAGGCAGTTTAAGTTTGACCAAAATATTTACTATTCTATCTCTGAAATATTCTTTTTAAAACAAAACTCTTCATATACCCAGTTCTTTAGCTGCATATTATTAATTTCACCACTTTTGTCCCAACACATAACTGCTTATTTTTTAAATCAACTTCAGCACTTTAACGTGCTTTTGAGCACCTAATGCTTGTCGGTTACTCTAAATCAGACGGGCTCTAACTTAAATCCTATATTAAAAAGCATCAGAGTACACGTTTCTAACTCGCTACATCATTAAACAAAAGTTAAATAAAAACATCAACTTAGATTTACTGAAAATTTTCCTCTGTATTTTCACCAAAATAAGCAAACCATCTATGTACATATTATTTTTAAAAAAAAGGTACTACCCACATCCAGATATTATAAACAACAAAATAAAATAGATCAGAAGGCAAACAAACTCGTGCACATCAGAAAAGTAAAAAAATTCAAAGGAAAATAAAAAGCATTTTCTAAAGGCCAAATAGTCATAACAATAACCTGATGTCTATAGTTCCAATAACCATTTGATCCGGCAAGAAGGACGGCCCATCTGGTTCCAACAGAGTCATCGGCTTCATCGAAGAATCTGGAAGCTTCCGACGGAAGTTTCAAAACATTACGTCCGTCGGCGGCGGCGATGACGGAGAGCCCGACGAGGAAGAAAATCCCGGCAACGTACGAAATCATTATCAATTAAATTAGCGATTAGCAATTAAAAAAAGGATATCCTAAAGGTTCTGTTATTTATAGCAAGTAATTACAGATAATATCCACGGTTCACTTCAATTAGAATATTCAGTGGATTTGACGTGGGCGGCTGGGATTGATTGAAAGAAGCTTTCGTTCTTTCTTATTATAATCATCATCATGTCTTTTTGGTGGGTCCTCTGAGAAATATTTTAAAGCCAGAGAGTGGGTGAAGGACAAGTACTACCGAAGAAGTTTCGTCGTTAGAGACAGACTACCTTTTGCATTTTCCTATTTTAGTTTTTTCTTAAAACCCATTAAAAGGCCCTTTCTCTTCTTCTTCTTTTTTTGTCCATTAAAGGCTCTATAGTTCTTTTCATTCACAAGTATTATTACTCGTTATTTCAAATTAGATTGTTTTAGTCTAAAACATATTAAATGATTCAAAATAAATGATCTTATTTTTAAATTTAAAAATAATTTAATTTTAAATTTTTTATTTTTTATTTTTACCCTTATTGAAAATGATTTGTAATCACATAAATATTATGCCCCACAAAGCTTTTAAGGTCACAAGTTTTAATATTCTTTTTTTTTTCTCTTAAACTTTGTGTCGAGTGAAACTAGTTCATTTAAATTGAAACAGAGAGTAGTTCTTTTCATTCACAAGTATTACAGCTTGTTTGGTCAAGCATCTCCAAGTTGAAAAGTTGTTTTTTTTAAAAGAAGTATTTTCTTTTTTAAAAAGTACATTTTCCCAAAATCGAATTATTTGAGAAATGTTTTTGAATAGAAGCAGAAGCAGGAAAAAATTCCAGAAGCAATTTTTTTAGACGCACTTTTGAGAAAAATACACTTAGACCATGTTTGGTCAATCTTCTAGGAGACCAAAAGTATTTTTTTCTCAAAAAGTACTTTTAAAAAAATTTAATCTTTTTGGCTAAGATAGAGAAGTACTTTTTGCCAGTAGCAGAAATATTTTTTTTGCTTTTGGGAAGAAGCAAAAATTTTTAGCTTCTCCCAAGAAATAGAAGCAGAAGCAGAAGCAAAAAATTAATTTATTCAAGACAAAACTATCCTCACTATAAATTTATATTTTCCAATTATCCCTTGTTGATTTAAGGATTTTTTTTTTTCATTTTTGTTTTTAGTTTGTACCTTTCTTTTAAATTTAAATATATCATATACATGAATCATATTGTAACTTTGCAAATTCTTTATTGATTTTTCTTGCTTTTATTTTTTCTTTGTATAATATCTTGTAACTTTCCAAATCATCATCTTCTTCTTTTTCCACACTAAAGTAAATTATCTACATCCTTCTTTGGCTTATCAATTATCTTCGTACAAATAATCATTTATAATTTCTTCTTATAGGTTATTACTTCCCGAATTTTTAAAACAGTTATCAAATCTAATTTGTGAAAATTACCTACAAATAGGTAATAAATTTATAATTGTATCGCATAGTCTATATCTATATCTTAATCTTAATCTTAATATATTTAAAAGGAAGAAAGTCTAGCCTAGAATTATGACAAGTGGCAACATAGGAAAAAGACATGTGGTAGTTTTAGGATAAAATTAGTTAGATTAGTTATAATAAGTTATTTAGTTATTTTTAAATTCAAATTCAAAATCAGTTATTTTTCCCCCTTTTGATTGCTTATTTATTATTATTTTATTATCTTTTTTGTTAATTATTGGCTTTTAAATATTTACCAACGGAAGGAAATAAGTTTTGTCAATTGCTGTGTTCCAACAATGACGGTTTCCTACGATTTTTTCCTATTTAGTGATAGTTTTTTCTATTTTGTGCTCTTCATTTTAATATGTGGAATATTCATATTCATATTCATTCTTTGCCAATTATTTCATATTTGTATCTGCTACATTACATATGAAGGAGTTTAGCTTGATACGTGGACAACACAGCATGGAACAATTAGGAACACTCTATAATTAATAGTAATTTTGTATTTTCTTGCTTAATTTTTTCCATAGTGATGATATCTCTGGGCTATGACTTACTTGAATATAGCTTATAAAAAATTGCATTTACAACTATCTTTAGAGAATCAATTATCTGCGAAAATATATTGTGACGACCCAAAGGGTCATCACCTATTTTTGCTTTCATTCCGTGCTTCCGAAGCCTTGAAAACCTCATTTTTACTTGTCTCGATTTGTATTTGTTGTACGGGTGCGTAGCTGGAAAGCTTAAATATGAATTTTGTGTAACAATTGATGAATTTTGATAATAATATGATTAAAGTTGACTTTGGTCAATATTTTGGGTAAACGGACCCGGACCCGTGATTGGACGGTCCCGGAGGATCCGTAGAGAAATATGGGACTCGGGCGTATGCCCGGAATCAAAATCCAAGGTCCCGAGCCTGAGAAATAAATTTTTAAAAGAAATTATTTTTCTGAAATTTATATGGAAATTTGAAATGAAAATGGATTAGAAGACTGTGGTATCAGGCTCGTATTTTGGTTCTGACGCTCGGTACAAGTCTTATATATGGTTTAAGCGCTTTCTGTAAAATTTGGTTGAAATCCGACGTCATTTGACGTGTTTCAGACCTAAATATCTAAAAGTAAAAGTTTAAGAAGTTTGATGAAAAAGTGATGATTTTGAGGTTTGATTCCTCGTTTATGATGTTATTTTTGAGATTTGATCGCACGGTTAAGTTCGTAGGATGTTGTTGAGTTAGCGTGTATGATTGGTTAGGAGCCTCGAGGGCTCGGGAGTGTTTTCGGAGGTGTTCGGGGTAGTTTTGGACTTAGGAAGATTGCAGGAAATCTACAATAGGTGTACAGTGATTTTCTTCTTCGCGTTCGCACTATGCCTCTCGCATTCGCGAAGCTTCAGCTTCATCCTTCATTGCGTTCGCATCACCTCCTCGCGTTCGCGTAGAGCATTTTGTCTCAGAAGACTTAGACTTCATTTTATTCATCGTGTTCGCGAACTAGTCCTCGCGTTCGCGTAGTAACAGCCTCTTATTCATCACATTCGCGTACCCCATCTCGTGTTCGCATAGGCCAAAGTCTTGGACCCCAGCCCATCCTTCTACGCGTTCGCGAATATCATCTCGCGTTCGCAATGCCTTGATCCATTTACCCTTTGCAAACGTGGCCCCCTTCCCCCGAATGCGAAGGGCATTTTTGCCCAGCGATTTTTAAATGTCAAAACAGAAGCAGTGACGGGTTTTAGTCCAAAATTCACACGAGCTCTTCTTCTCCACAGCCCCTAGGTGACTTGTGGAGCAATTCTTCACCAAATTTTCTTGGGTAAGTATTATCTAACTCGTTTTCTTCATTTTCTATCATCATCCGTTGAAATCCTAGGCCTAAAACATGTAATCTAGGTTTGAAATTGGGGGAATTGGGTAGAGTTAGGGCTTTTCGATTTTCTTTGATTTAGACCTCTTTTTGGGGTCGAATTTGAAAACAAATTGTATATTCGCGCTCATGGGGGAATGGGTGACATGGAATTGGTTCGAACCTCGTGTTTTGACCAAGCGGGCTCATGGTCGATTTTGAAATTTTTGGAAGAAAGGTTGGGAATCTATATTTAGGCATTGGGTTTTATTTGTTTAGCTATTATTGATACTATAAAGTCATTATTTCATAGATTGGATTGAGTTGGAGCCGAATTCAAAAGAGAAAGCGGTCGTTGTGGATTGATTTAGTCGTAGAAGTTGAGGTAAGTGTTTGGTCTAACTTTGGCTTGAGGGAATATGAGTAGAGTCTTATTTGCTAATTGCTATTTGTCGACTACGGTGTATAGGCATGGTGACAAGTATCTATACACTGGTGTCGAGCATGACTGTGAGTCCTGAATTGCTAAATTATCGAATTCTTAATTGTTGTTTATGAGGACTTGGTTGGAAATCTTTAACACTAAGCCAGTAATTGTTGAGACTGAGTATTGATTTAATTGTGTTAAGTAGAAATTGAATAAGTATGGTTATAGCTGGATCTCCCTTGCCCGGATAGTTTATTATATTATCTTGTTCCCTTGCCGGGGAAGTTTATTATATTATCTTGTTCCCTTGCCGGGATTATTTGTGTATTGTGTTGAATAAAATTGGATCGAGTGGTACGCCTACCACGTGATATTATAAAATGGAATCGAGTGGTACGCCTACCACGTGATATTGTGAAATAGGATCGAGTGGTACGCCTACCACGTGATATTATGAAATGGGATAGAGTGGTACACCCGCCACGTGATATTATGAAATGGGATCGAATTGTATGCCTGCCACGTGATATTATAAAATGGGATCGAGTGGTACGCCTACCACATAATATTATGAAATGGGATCGAGTGGTACGCCTACCACGTGATATTATGAAATGGGAGCGAGTGGTACGCCTACCACGTGATATTATGAAATGGGAGCGAGTGGTACGCCTACCACATGATATTATGAAATGGGATTGAGTGGTACGCCTACCACGTGATATGAGGAAATGGGGAGGCACCACCTCTCCCGGATTGTTGTGGTTGTTTACCTCCTCTGCAACGAGAGGACATTGAACAAGTAAAAGTGGCTTGTTTCCCCTTATTCTATGTTAGAAAAAATCAGATGTAGTTTATGTTATTATTCCAGATATTTTGTTTTATGGAATAATATTTTGTTTTATCTGCTACCCCATAAATATGTTCCCCTCCCATTTTTTAGTTGTTTACTTTCCGCTATTATTTTGTTGTACTTGTATATATATCTATATAGGTTTATCTGGTAGTCTGGTCTAGCCTCGTCACTACTTCGCTGGGGTTAGGCTAGGCACTTACCAGCACATGGGGTCGGTTGTGCTGATGCTACACTCTGTGCATGTTTTTGCACAGATCACAGCACCGGAGCAGCAGCTTTTGGATAGCAGTAGGAGCATTGGGAGCTTACTCCAGTCCAGCGATTCCGTGGTAGCCTTGCAGACATCCGCAATGGCCCGGTGTCTTTTCTATCTTTATTTCGTTTGTTGTCCTTGTACCAGAACAAACAGTATTGCATTTTATTCAGACTCTGTTTTTAGTATTCTATAGACGTTCGTGAGTTAGTGACTCCAGTCTTGGGTAGAGTTTGTGATTGAACTTCCGCATTTGTTTTTCAGTTATTTATATTTAAGACTTCCGCTTTATCACATTATGTTTTGTTTTTTTTTCTAAATGGTCGAAAATTGCTAAATGAAGTAAATTGAGTTGGCTTGCCTAGCTCTTATTAGTAGGCGTCATCACGACTCCCGAGGGTGGGAAATCCAGGTCGTAACAATTTGGTATCAGAGCACTAGGTTACATAGGTCTCACGACTCACGGACAAACTCGGTAGAGTCTGAGGGATCGGTACAGAGACATCTGTATTTATCTCCTAGAGGCTATAGAGTTGGAAAAAATTTCACTTTTGTTCTTTTTCTTCGTGCGATTCTGTTTCTCAAATGCTGATTGTCTTTCTACTCTGTTCTTTCGAGATGGCGAGAACACATGCTTCCTTTTCTACCGCGCAGCAGCCCGAGCCCCCAGCAGCAGCTCCTACGAGGGGCAGAGGGTGAGGTCGAGGCCGTGCCAGAGGCCGAGGTAGGGGCAGAGCTCAGCCCCGAGCAGCAACTGATGATAGGCTATAATTACGTATTTTAGTCGATTATTACACTCTAATTTAATGTACTTTAGTTGAGTTTGCGCT
>MU735771.1:0-42598 GCA_026770625.1 Nicotiana glauca
GTATAAAGATGTTTTCTTATCCAGAGTGATGGAATTACCAGAGAGTAGTAGTACTCACTGGAAGGCCAAATTCATTGATGGTCTCCCTCCCTTATTTGCAGAAAGGATTCGAAAAGTCCTTAGAAGTACAGGGATGAGTATCAATTATGATACTTACTCATATGGTAAACTCATAAGTGTATGCACTCAGGAAGGTTTAGCTCTTTGTAGTGAAATAAAGCTAAACCAAGTAATTAAGAATCTGATAATAGTGAAACTATCAGAACTATGCTTCAGAATTTAAGGCGTAAAACCCTTACATCTTTTAGATTGTATAAAGATATTTTCTTATCCAGAGTGATGGAATTACCAGAGAGTAGTAGTACTCACTGGAAGGCCAAATTCATAGATGGTCTCCCTCCCTTATTTGCTGAAAGGATTCGAAAGGTCCTTAGAGGCACAGGGATGAGTATCAATTATGATACTTACTCATATGGTAACTATAGTTAACTAGTTTTGAGATATATTAAATATAATAATATTTTACTAAAATATTTAATATTTTCATATCTGCGTTATGCTAACAGTAACATCAAATCGACGGTACTTTTTTGTGCTGTGCCAGTAAGGCCATCATCGGCCGTTTCACCATTACCAACATAATTTATTTTCCTTCTACTTGATGCAAGTATAATTAGTAATACAAACATATTTTAGCTTTTATGTGGAAACGAAATTTTTATTTCTGTTTTACTATCGTAGCTATATTTGTAATATTTTATTATTGCGTAGTTACAATTAATAATATATGCTTACCTACAAAATTCGTCACCCATAATATATACTTATGGTTTAGTTCTTGGCAAAATACTTTGCATTACTTTCCAGTAACTATCATTATAAAGGTAAATTCAGTTTAAATCGAGCAAAACACCATCATGCTTTATCAAAGATTCTTGTCATTTTAAAGTAGAAAATATAAAAGTTTAAATAAAATTTCTTTATGTTACGGCTCTTAATCTGATTGGATTGGTCTATTGGAATACACAAAGAATGAAGAAAGGACTGTTAAACCTTACTCCTTTTACGTTGTTATTTCTTTCTTTTAATATTTTTTATTTATTTAAAATAAGGTGCTTATATCTTAATTGTCTTTTATGGTTAGCTTAATTATATTGGGTGTAAACACCCGGTGCGGATAAATTTTTTCCTATAAAACGTGTACCAATTTTCATGACACTTGGTTTAGTTTCTGCGTTGGTTAAAAATTTCATTATTACTTTATGAGTCAATTTTGTTGTCTTTTACCTTGTTGTCTTTGCTTTAACTTGTAAAGACCCTTGCTTTTAATTTTCTTTTATGTTCTTTTTAGTTTGCCATATAGGAACTTTGATATTTTCATTAGGGTTGCCGAAGTCTTATCCGTTGGTTGTGATTTTAACTACTTTAGTGCTTATTAGTGCTTTTGATTTTATTTATCGTCTTTTTTTATGTTCTTAACTTGGTATTGTCTAACTTTTATGCTTTCTTTCTCCCGTTTAGGTTGCCGATTCTATATCGTAGAAGTTTTTAGATCATTTGAACTAACACGACAAAGTATATCAAGGATTATTTGTTTCCTCATCGAATGAGATATAAATTATGCCTTAGCATGTGAATCCTTTAATCTTTTTTTGTTTTCTTGTTTTATAGAATATTATTTTAACTTTGGCAATTATTCTTAGTTTAGTTTGTTGTTACTTTTGTTTTTTTAATTCTTTTATAAGATTTTGGAAGAGTTATTTTCTGTCTTTTTCTTTTCACCATTCAATTCAATTTTTTTAGGATAAAAAATTATGCTGGTTAATACTTTGGGTTAGAAGAGGATTTATGTTTTAAAAAATATCTAAAAACTAACGTCGCATCAATATGAAATATTGCTACTAATATTTAAGTTTTATTTCTTAGCAATAACTCCTTTCGAAATATTTAAGTCTAACGTTTTTTTCTTTTTTATTCGTGATCCATTTTAATTATCTTTTATGAATCACACTTATTTTTTACACAAAAATAATAAAGTTTTATTACATATAATTTATTACACTGTCTTTTATATGAAACAAAAAATACAACATAAAGAAATATTTATACGATAATGAAGGTGACAAACATCTCTTAGATTAAATTGTGGTTGATTGTTCTATAAATAAAGTCAATCTGTTTTTGTAAAAAAAATCACTACTAACTTTTACTTACATCTAAAGTAGTTATAGTCTAATTTCTTTCTTTTTTTCTTTAATTTTTATTTTAAATAAAATATATTATTTAATATTATAGTTGAATAATTTTAAAAATTATATATTTATTAAACTAGGGTTCACACGCAAAGCGCGTACCCGAAGACTAGTGAAAGTAAAACGTGTATATCGACAATTTATAAGTGAAATTCCTACCATGCAAAATACTTAACTATACCCGTTAATTATATCAAATTAATAAATACATGACATGTGTCTTTACATGTATATAATTACACATTCTCACGTCAGTTCAATGACTTAATCATAATAACCTATACTTATAATTTAGTGTGAACATAGAGTGTGCATTCTTTTTTGGAATTTTTACCTCCTATAGCGAAGGTTAACACCTTATTTATTTTAAATAAATATCATTTTAAAAAATTACATTCTATAGATACCTTTTAATGTTTATAGCAAAATATTTAATTTTGGTTACCTCTTACTCCTAAGCCACTAAATAAGTTATTCAGTTATACTATTTTCTTTCTCTCTCTACTTTGATACATGTTGTGGGAGAGACAAATTTAAACCCTAACTAGCCACTGCATATGCTATGAGAGTTCTCACAAAAAAAACCTGCTCAAAATCCATCAAAAACAATTCTTAAACCTATTGAAATAGTTCATGGAGAACCTAATGTTGTGTTTACTATGGAGAAACTTGGAAAGTTCACTGTTGAAGAAGGCCTGCATCAGGCTCTAGCATTAAAATTTTCGTCTGAGAGATTGGAGATGAATGAACTTCGAAAGTTCTTGCCAAAACTGCTTGGAACTCAAGGTCGTAGCTTGATTGGGTGGTTAGCGAGAAGGCACATCCTCATCAGATTTGATTTATATGAAGATTATGTTGTTGTTGCTTCAAAAGTTGTTAATCATCTGCTCGTTAATGGTGATTGGTGATTAACAACCCCTTATTCTGCCACCATTGCTCGACGGTGGATTTGCCGGAAATTAGAGTTTGTTCTTGAACAAAGACGACGGAGTTTTGGGCTGAACAACTTGATTTTATTTAATATATTTCAATGTATCACGCTATATTTTCATGTATTTCATTGTATTCATTGTTGTTTTTTCATTTTAATTCAATGTATCTCGCTGTATTCCATGTATTTCATTGTATTCATTATCTTTTTTTTCATTATATTCCAATGTATCCCACTTTATTCTATGTATTTCATTGTATTCACTGTCTCGCTATATAATATGATGTATTCATATATTTTTTAATTAATATAATTTATGTATTCAGATGTAGTATATAAGTTCTCTGAAGATTGCTATGTTTTTGAGGTATTTTTCGGTTGAGAATCATTTTTACAATCGGAAATACAAATTTTGTGTATTATAATTAAGTTTGTTGAGTTATATTAGGAGTTTATTATGTTAATTGATACATTTTTCGTTTAAAAATAGTGTAATCCCTTATTTCACACCGTGAATACAGTCGAATACAATAATCTGTCCAACTGTAATCCTATGTTTCACGCTATGAATACAGTCGAATACAACAACTGATTAATTAGACTTCTATGATTCATGCCTATTTTTGCTATTGTATTCATGAATACAGTAGCTTAAATACATCTAATACATCTTATAATAACAGAAAACGTATCTATAATCCATAATATAACAAATGATATCTATAGATAGCTAATTACCACTAAAAGATAGTGCTTTATGAAAATTTCTCTTGTTTTTGCCTTCAAAATCGTACCATCAGCCTTAGGACAAAAAAATGAAATCAACTAACTCAGAAAATTAGCAAAATCAACCAGATTTTTTTTTAACATATCAGCAACAAGTCTGCAAAAATTTTGAGTCCAAAAGACAACTACATAATAGATAAGAGTAGAATTAATCCAAACAGCTGCCCACCCAACCGAAACCGAAAATATCTGGTGGATATATAACATATATAGCTTATGCACAATATGTGAATAATTGTGTATGTCCAGTATCTGATCTATGTATATTGGCTAGGCAAAATAAACAATAAATCTAACCGGCTATTGTTTGTAAAGATTCCTTAATGCAAAGGTATTATTACCATAATGGTTAAAGAAAGGAAAAATTACATGGTATAACTAACTTATACACTGTATCGACTAGACATAAATAGGGGCATTTGCATCTATACCCAGTTTTTAGGTCACATTTTAACTTATACCCACTTTGCAAAAGAAATTACAAGCGTACCCACTTTTCGCATAACTGCAGACATATGGGCATGAAGTAGCAAAAATTTATGTCTGAAGTTTGAACTTCAGAATATTTTGCCTGAAGTTTGGCCTGACATGCAAAGACAATCACGCAAACTTCAGTTCATAAGCAAGGGCAAACTTCTGTTTAATTGTGTATGTCTGAAGTTTGAACTTCACAATTTTTTGCCTGAAGCGTAGCCTTATCAAAGCAAAATTTCAAATATTTTTGCCTGAATTTTGGCCTGACTTGCAAAGGCAATCACGTAAACTTCAGTTCATAAGCAAGAGCAAACTTTAGTTCAATTGTGTACTTCATATATTTTTCTATGAACTTCAGTCATTTTGATGTAAACTTCAAATATTTGACATAAACTTTAGACATTTGGTTATGAACTTTAAATATTTGACTAAGGCTGACAAACATATGGGGTATATACTTACTAAAGTATGAACTTTAGACATTTGAGTCTGAAGTTATGAACTCATCAGAAAAGAAGAGGAGGAAGAAAGGAACGCATAGGTCATGAGGAAGAAGAGGAGGTGTCTGAAGTTGTTAAAATTAGGGTATAAGTTAAATTATTTAAAAAAAATATGGGTATAGATTAAATGGGGGCGACCAAATAGGGCATCTCGTGCAATTTTTACACATAAATACACATTGAAATGATTACAAGTCGTAGCTACTCTTTGTATTTTATAGCAAAATCTCAATAGTAAATCCAGCGTATACAATGTACGGAGTCACATACATTGTGATACATTAACTACATATTTCAGTGCAGTATATGCGTTGATAAAATAATTTAGAGAGAATAAATATAAATGATAAATCGAAGAGTGAATGATAATTAGGTAAACTGTAATTACATGTGGTAATTACGCTCTAATATTTAGATGGATTCCGTGTGCTGTATGAAATTGGGCCGAGTCAATGCCTCAAATAGCCCAACCTACTCGCGCCCAATGCCTCATATAGCCCAAAAGGGCTTACATATATATATGGATGTTTAGATGTGATTTCACCATATTCCTATGATCTAAAAATCGCCGCCTATTAGTACATTGTCTTCACTCCTCTAATTTTCCTCTGTTTTCCAAGTTTCTGATGCTGCTACCCTACTTAACATGTAAGTAACCGCTCTTTCTTCCTCTGTTGATTACAGATTCACATTCCTTGATTTTATCTATGGAATATATATGTACCAGTTTCTTTTGGATCTGTTCTATCCGCATTTTAGCTACTGTGCTATTCTTCTCATTCCTCTTAAATACTCTTATCATTTTGGTACACCACTTGCAAAAAGTCGTTTTCTACTGATTTCATAGTAGGGATGAGGAAAACTATCATTTTATTGACCTAATCGGCTTATTTGCAACTAGATTTAGAAGTTAAAATGTTCTCTGGGTTTATAACTTTTTTTTCTTTTTCTGATTAACTAATGCTGAAAGAAACAGAAGGAATTTAACGCTCATAGAACAGTTATAACTTATACCATCAGCAGCAATATTATATGGGATAGAAGTGAATGTTGGGTCGTTAAAGTCGAAGACATCATCAGTGTCAATGAGATTAGATGTGTGTCGTTTGAGAGGGTTTGGTCACGTCCTGTGTCAACTTCTAGATGCACCGGTCTATAGCTGTGAATCCATGACGGAAATTATTAAAAGAGAACTAGGTGGACCTAAAATTATATGGAAGGATATATATATGTATATATAATTTTTGGAATCCATGCAGATTTAAGGGAAAGTAGGATAAAATGGAAGAAAGATGTCTATATAGGCGATACCAATTAGTTGGGGAGATGTTTTAGTAACGTTAGTACATTTTGCTGTAGGTTATATGTGTCCAAGGAGTTTTTAAGCCTTGTTAGAGGCACAGTTCTTGTAACGTTAGCATTTGATGAATTTAAATGGAAACACATGTTCATGAGAATTCATATAGTCAATCACAACTTTTTTGAGAATGAGACCCAGTTGTTTTTGTTTCTATAGTGAAACAAGAGTTGATAGCAATATATGTTATGCCTTGTTTAACACTGATATCGTGAAATGTGGGAACATACATGGCTGTTCAGTTCATCTAGGTTTGAATTCTCAAAAGCTGCATATTTTGCATACGCTACTGATCATGTTCTAGGACTGATGATTACACTGACAAAATCTTGTTTTGTAACGGCCATTGGTGTGTGTCTGTCGATATTGCTAAAGCACTTCTATAGTAGTTTAATCTTTTTCTTGTGGATGGTGTGAGTATCATAAGAATAGAGTCATTAATCAGGTAAAGTGACTTTTTTCTCATATAAAACCAGGCCTTAAGAAATGTCATGTTAGAATGTTATATCCACTCTCTAATGATTCTTTTTTATTTTAGGTTCTTGACTGACAACATCTTCAAATTACATGGTATGCCATTCTCTAAAGGCTCCAGAGAAATTGCTGCATCTGCAAAATCACAAGCTTTTGACAAGCCTAATCCAGCTTAAGATTGGACAGTTGTATTGACTCGTAGTGGAAAACAAAAAAGAAACTTGCATAAAGTTATCGTGCTCTAGCGGATACCTTTATTGATTGTTTTCCAACTGAGCTAGTTTACTTGGGGTATTTTTCAGTAGAGAATGATGGGGAGTTAATTTCGTCTAGCATAGCCAATCTTTGGAACCTTGAAACTTTGATATAATTTTGGGCGAAATATTGTCACTCGTAGCACTTTGAAAGATGGTTAAATTGAGACATCTGCATGATTTTCGCTGCTTCACAGCAAATAATTAGATTTATTTATCGTGAAATTGTGAGAAATATACAAATGTCTCAATTTAACCATCTTCCAAAGTGTTCCGAGTGACAATATTTTTTCCATATCAAAGTTTCAAGGTTCCAAAGATTGGCTATGGATGATGAAATTGACTCCCGATCATTTTCTGCAAAAAAAAAAAAAAAAAGGGAAAAATACCTCAAATAAACTANTCGTGAAATTGTGAGAAATATACAAATGTCTCAATTTAACCATCTTCCAAAGTGTTCCGAGTGACAATATTTTTTCCATATCAAAGTTTCAAGGTTCCAAAGATTGGCTATGGATGATGAAATTGACTCCCGATCATTTTCTGCAAAAAAAAAAAAAAAAAGGGAATAATACCTCAAATAAACTAGCTCAGTTGAAAAACAATCGATAAAGGCGTCCTCCAAATCGAACACTTCCACAAAGTTGAAATTTAATTTGTGAAATCGCAAAAGTTCATAGGCTTGAGAAGTACAGAACCAATAAGCAAGCAAAACGAGCTCCATTTTTCAAAAGGTTATCCACTTCATAAGAGCCCATTGTTGTACATTTTATTTGCTTCACAAGCTTCTAACTGCAGATGTTTCAAAAAGCAATGTGTGAATCTCAAACATGGTGGTGGAAGAGTGAATATTCTTTGTTCTTCGACTTTGGACTTCTTTATCTGAATAAGGAGTGAGTTATAGCATATATCTAGTTTTTATCTGAATGAGAGTTGAGTTTTATCATATATTAATTTGGGATGTGACTATGTAGATTCCCACCTAAATTGTAATTTCACCTCCTATTCCATATGGATATGTGATGTCCTGATACTGATTCTAGTTCTTGGAGTTACAGTCTTTCCTTGTCGTTCGATTAGCTTCATATTTGTAAGATTTCTCCTTACTTTGTTGCTTTACTATACCGAAATGGAAAATAGTTGATCATACTTTTCCAATTAAGTTATGTCTTTGTTCCTTAATTTTTCCAAGTTACATAACTCATCTATTATGGTATGTTAACTATAATTATCCATCAGGTGATTGATAGTGTGAAAAAGATTGGCCAAATGCATCGGTAGTCCCTTAAAGTTGTGCTCGCTTTTCACTTAGATACTCCATCTTAACTCTGTTCCATTTGAATACTTAATCGGGTATTAACTCTGTCATTTAGACACAAAATTGATAAGCAGCCAAATACAAAAGATACGTGTAATTCACGCTAGGGTATTATAGATAAAATTCATGTTTTACCATAGCATCCAAAAACAAAAATCTAAACTTTACGCCAAGAGAGGTAGCAACTCTCGCTTCTGTATCTTTGTAGTTAGATAGTGTAAAAATTAATTTATCTGAACCAAATATTTACGATAGATAAATTTGCATTAATTTTTTTTTCCTTTTATGCACAGAGTACCGGAAAGTCGTAAATAACGAGAAAAAAGATGAGAATCTGCACCGTCTCCTCGATATTCATCAGGTTACTATTTTACTCAAAAGTTTAAATTATTATCATAATTAATTTGGAACAACCTCTCCATTAAATTCATCTCCACATGAATCCATGTGCTCAAAAATGTTTTCCACCCGCTTTAAGTATAGATCCCACTATTTTATTTCTTATTTTAATTTAAAAGAGGAAACATCTTAACCCCCTCCCACAATCCACACACAAACTATTTTCATACTATGCTATTATTGAACGTTATCTAAGCTGGAAAGTACAATCTATCTGTATACTAGTAGTATTACTTATCATCAAGATAAAGTAGGTTGTGTAATGTTGGTTTTCTATAAAGTGGTGTTCAGTCAATTTGTGCGCACTTTGATTATATTTAAGATTTTTTTAATCTTCCACCAGTATTGACCTAAGATAATTCTGCATATTAAAGTTTAGTTAGATGGAGGAAACAATCGCCTATTTTTTTTTTCTACCCTTATCTAGTTCACGGTTAGATCAGACCCTTAAGTGCTACGTAAAATTGGTAACCAAGCTCTATGGCTAGATCAAGAGTTTACCATTCAAGATTTATATGTTCGCCTCTTTAATAAATGAGTAAAAAGAGAATGATAAGTATATAAGTTAATGCATAAAATCCTCCCCCACCTATTATTATATTACATATTTTTTTTTCGGGGTCCTATTATCCCCTGAACTATTAATTTTAAAGTGTAATAAACATCACCTTAAGTGTAATAAACGTCACCTTAAGGGTAAGCGAAAGTTACAAAAATAATTTTAAAATTGATTAACAGGTACGAGAGTGTCATCTTTTGATTGGACATTACATAATGTAATTAGTCTCCTTCGTCTCCTAAACCTTTTCTCACAGGACCAAGGGGGACATCATTTCAACGACGAAATGCCAGAGCGAAAATTCAATATAACACAAAATCAACCCAGAAATCAAAAGCAATATGTTTAATAACGGAGTCAAAGCTACATCTTGAGGGAGCAACGAGCATGATTCAGTAAGAACCTACGAACAGTCAAAACGGTCAACAACAATGGAGTTTTGCCGGAGTAAGGATCTTCAGCGAAGTTTCGTTCTTCGATTAGATCTGACAATATCAAGCAAGTATTACATAAAATCTATCAAATGGCCGGACATGGTAATGAAGGCCTGCAAATAGGAAAATAAATAAGGAGAAAACGGTGAAAATTTTTTTAAAATAAGAAATATACATTTTAGACGCGTGTATTTTACCACTTTGCACGCATCTGATTGTAACTTTTTAATGGATAAATAATTTTCCTTTAAAATAGTTAAGAGGTATAATAGGACTCGCAAAAAAAATGTGTAATTGATAATATACTCATATGTCGAGGAGAATTTTGTGGATTATCCCTTATAGAAACACGCATTTATGGTCTTTGTTAATCTCTTGTCACTTTGACCTTTTTTTTTTGTCTATAATAAATTGACACGGTGGGTCATTATTGCGCTACCGACTCATATGTTCAGTGTCATCGTAGATATCATTCAAACGGCTCTCCGGAGTTTTTCTATTTTTTAATAGCGTGTTTGGTACGAAAGATAAGAGATAATTAATTTTGGTATTAAAATTGAAAGAAATTTATCTTACGATTGATTGATCGCAATATAACTAATTTGAAGATTCGTTATCCCGGAATTATAGTATTTTTTTATTTCTATGGAAGGGTGGAATAATAATTCAGAAATAAATAATCTTGTGATAACTTATTTCTCAACCAAAAAACCCTTAACGACTTAACTTATGTATACCGACGTAAAAATTATTTTTTACACAATTAATGTAGACTAACAAGTTACTAATTTTATATTTTATGTTACTATATCAAGCTTAATTTTAAATATTTATTTATTATCGTAAATAAACTTAACTTAATGACAAGCAAAAAAAAACTAATTGGACTGGAATTAGCACATAAACGCAATTTGGTGCCCCTAGAAGTTAACATTGATGTTGTGCAGGTACCTCCTGGGCCAATTGCGTAATGCCATCGTGGAGCACACCTACAAGGAGGGCAATAAGGTGGCTGATGGTTTAGCTAAAGCTGGATGCAATCTATCAACAATAATTAAACCATTGTTTTTTGAAGAACCACCGGATTTTGTTAAAAAAAAATTACGGATGGACTAAATTGGCATCCCTCGTATAAGAAAGACACAATGCATAGTGCAACAAATGGCTGATGACGACCAAGATTTTTGCCATAATAACATAGACAATATATGCATGGTTGTTTCAAATAGTCCTTTTGTAATAAATACTCAAAATAGGGCACCTAATATTTTTACTACTATTTCCTGCATACCAAACGATTATGATATGGATATGTAGATGCTTTAATTATATTTAATGCAAGTTTATCTTTACGACCAAAAAAGAAAAAAAGAAGTAACCCAAAGACGGGCTGATGTAGTGTTATGTGTCCATTCGAACTAGAGTTTTGGCTTAAACTCTTTAATATCAATATGTTTAAATTTTTATACATATTAAGATAAATTTCGAACTCAACAAATCATACGACTGTAATAGAATCTCGAATACGAACCAATAAAGTTTAATACTGATCCACTCCTGTCCAAAGTAAGGAAGACATGTGTCTGTAGCGTAACAATTACTCCGTTCGTTTAATATACATTTTGCTTAGGGGTGGGCATCCATTGTATCGGTTCGATTATGAATGTTTTCGGCTAAATATATTTATTATCGATTTATAAATATGTTATACCAATAATCGAATTAATAAAATATCGATTATCGGGTATCGGTTAGTCGGTATCGATCTTTATAGGTTTGATTATCGGTTTATCCAATAAAAATAAAAAATATCCAAAATTTCATGTTTTTATTATAAAAATCGTGATTATACTATTAAGAGAAAGGAACTAAATTTTTGTTCTTAAGAAAAGAGAGGTTAAGTTTCAACTTTAGAAAAGAAAACTTTCTTTGCATTTGAAAATCCCAATGAATGATCTTAATTTTCAAAGTTATAAGTTAATAGGAGTAAGAAACAAGACATTCCACAATCTAATCTTACTAAGACATTCAACTATCTCACAGCGGCATAATTCACAAGAAAAAAATCTTAAGCTTAGTAAATGCTAAAGAATCAGTCCAACAAAAGCAACAAATAGAAAAGCTAAAAATTTGAACGATTAATTCTTTAAAGTTTAAAATTAAAATTTTAACTGAAGAATTAAGATAAAAAATTCAGAAAAGTTTAAACTTGCTCTAAGGATTAAAGGGTGCTTGGCTAAGCTTATAAGCTGGTCAAACTAGCTTATAAATACTTTTTGGCTTATCTATGCGTTTGGTAAATATCCAAAGTGCTTATAAGCCAGATGCTTATAGGCTAAAATTAGTCATAATTCATAAGTTGATTACCCCCAACTTATAACTTTTTAGCTTATAAGCGCTTTTAGTTTGACCAAGGCTTTTACTAGTTTATCCTTAATAATTTTTCTATTTCACAAAATATTATTCCCAAAATAAATTTTCTAACTTTCGTTTCATTTCATATTCGTTTTTCATCTTTTTCTTTACCAAAAAACTTTTTATTATAATCTTTTGTAAAGTTTTTAAGGATATTTTTGTCATTTTAATAAAACAACGACTGATCAGCACTTTTCTACAAAACACATCAACTGCTTATTATCAGTTTCAGCACGTCTATCTAAACATGTAAATGCTTATTTGAAAAATTAGCTTCAGCATTTAAAATTAATTTTCAGCACTTCAAGCTTATAAACTATTTACAATCAACTAATCTAAACAGACTCTAAGGCATGAAAATGAAGATTAACTGCTGAGAGAAATGAGAGAATGAGAAAATGAAGCCATAAGGTGGCTTTATATACTTAGTGGGTAAAATTATAATTTTGATAAAGCTTATGGAATATCGGGTTAAACCATTAATAAAAAGAATTTTTACCTCATATAATAGAGGTTAACATCATATTTATTTAAATAAATACCATTTTAAAAAAATATATTCTATAGATACCTTTTAAGGTTTATAGCAAAATATTTAATTTTGGTTACCTCCTAATCCTAAGCCACTAAATATGTGAGTTACACTATTTTCTTTCTCTCTCTACTTTGATACATCTCATTCTCTTCCCCCATCCATTAAAAATTTCGATCTACTCCTCCTTCCACCGGATTTGTGCAAAGCCCACTTCAGAGATGCTGATTTCGACCATGAAATTTCAGGGGATCTCAGGCTTCCCTTGAGTTCTTATATATAAAGAATTGCCCCCTGCTCGATTTGTCAAACGAAGACGATCTTTTTCGTATATTAGAATGTGAGTCCGAATTGTTCTTCATCCAAATCTACTATCCAAGATTGCCATGCTAAACTTGCACGACAAAATGAATATTGAAGCTTAATTTCCTTGTCATTAACATTTGATTACTGGAGCATTGATGCCGCAATTTATTCTTAGGCCTAGACAAGAGCAACTTGGGCTTTTCCTTGGCCACCATTGCTCGACAACGGATTCGCTGGAAATTAGAATTTATTCTTGAACAAAGACGGCGGAGTTTGAGCAACTTGATTTTCTGTTAATATATTTTAATGTATTTCATTGTATTCATTGTCTTTTTTTCATTGTTATTCAATGTATCTCGTTGTATTCTATGTATTTCATTGTATTCAATATCTTTTTTATTGTATTTCAATACATCCTATTGTATTCTATGTATTTTGTTGTATTCATTGTCGCGCTATATGCCATGAATATATTCATATGTTTTTTTCAATTAATATAATTTATGTATTCAGATGTATTATATAATTTCTCTGAAGATTGCTATATTTTTGGGATATTTTTCGGTTGAAAATCTTTTTTATAACTGAAAATAATTTTTTTGTGTGTTATAATTGAGTTCGTTGAGTTATATTAGGAGTCTATTATGTTAATTGATTCACTTTCCATTTTAAAAGCAGTAATCCCCTATTTCACATCGTGAATACAATCGAATACAATAATTTGTCAAGCTGTAATCCCATGTTTTACTTCATGAATATAGCCGAATGCACTCGAATACAATAACTGATTAGCTGGGCTTTCCTGATTCACGCCTATTTTTGCTACTGTATTCATGAATACAATAGCTTAAATACATCAAATATATCTTATAACCACATAAAAGGTATCTATAATCCGTAATATAACAAATAATATCTATAGATGACTAATTACTACTAAAAGATAGTGCTTTATACAAAATTTTCTTAATAAAATTGACTAACCAAGACGCGAACCGATAACCAAGTAGTCAAATAACATTAAATTGTTATCGATACCCAATACCATTTTATCGGTTTCAGGCTATCCGTTATTGTCACGACCCGGATTTTCCATCATCGGGAGTCGTGATGGCGCCTACTATCGGAGCTAGGCAAGCCGAGCATTAAAACTTTTTCGGACAACAACACAACAGTAATAACAATAATAAACCTTTAAATAAAAGCGGAAGTCTTTCACAGCATAAATAACTGGAAACCAAAAATGCAGAAGCTTAACATTTCACTACCCAACACTGGAGTCGCTACCTCAAGGACTACTAATGAATGCTACAAACAAATATGAATAGAAAAATATATTGTGTCTGTCTCAGTATAATGAAAACGAACAGAAAATATGGAAAGGGACTCCGGCCTGCGAACGCCAGCTAGGCTACCTCGTAGTCCATGGACTGAAGTCAGCTCCCACTCAACGTGCTACTGCTGTGGTTCAAAAGTTGCTCCGGTACCGTGATCTGTGTAAAATGCATAGAAGTGTAGCATCAGCACAACCGACCCCATGTGCTGGTAAGTGTCTGGCCTAACCCCGGCGAAGTAGTGACGAGGCTAGACAAGACTACCAAATCAACCTGTGCAGTTCAATATATACATGTGCAATAAAAGGAAAGAATACCAAAACTAAATAGTTAAAAGGGGGGAAGCATGCTATGGGGGAGTACAATCCGAATATAAAAGTCATCAACTTAAACAAGAAACATGGCACAACAATAATTAACAAAAAAGCAAGAAATCCAACAGTTGCACGGCATCATGGCACAACAATAATTAACAAAAAAACAAGAAATCCAACAGTTGCACGGCATCAACCTTCGTACTTTTACTCTCATCCTCACCCAAGGCAGTCAAAGAAAATGCACGGCATCACCCTTCGTGCTTTTCCTCACATAACTCTCACAACAATGGCGTGGAATGACCCTTCATGCAAATATAATCAATAATGGCACGGAATGACCCTTCATGCAAATATAATCAACAATGGCACGGAATGACCCTTCGTGCAAATATAATTAACAATGGCACGGAATGACCCTTCGTGCAAATATAATTAACAATGGCACGGAATGACCCTTTGTGCATCATCATTCTTCTTCACCCAAACAACAATCACAACCAAACGGGCGAGGGCAATAAATAATAAGAAGAAATGTCCCGACAAGGGAAAAACACATTTAAACAACTAAATCCCGGCAAGGGAGCAATGACAACAACTTACACATCCCGGCAAGGGAGATAATCACATCTCTTTCCGATTCTTTTGTTTCTTACTCGATAGTATTTTTATCATATGAGCCAACGCTCCAGAGAATTCACAATTCATAAATAATCCTCAAACTCTTCACATTATATAGACAATCATTAATTAGCTTAGAAGAGTCCCAAAGTATGCCAAAACAAGTACCAACAAAGAGCCACGGTCATGCTAGACACCGGTGTATAGATACTCGTCACCATGCCTATACACCGTACTCGATCAATTAGCAATTAACAATTAATCCTATTCTCTCAAGCCAAAGTTAGATCAAAAACTTACCTCAATTGCTCCAAAAATCCACTCAAGCCTCTAGTATAGCTTTACCCCTCGAATTCACCACAAAATCGCTCGAATCTAGTCACAAATTGTTTAAATGTATCAACAAATGCTAATTGAATCAACTTGAATGCATAAAAATGAATTTCTCAAAGTTTTACTCAAAAATTCCCAAAACGAACCCGGGCCCACGTGGTCAAAACCCGAGGTTCGAACCAAAACCCGGTTACCTATCCCCCCACGAGTTCATATCTATGATTTGTTTTGAAATCGGACCTCAAATTGAGGTCCAAATCCCCAATTTTAAGAAAATATAGGTTCTACCCAAAATCCCCATTTTCCCCCATGAAAAACCTTGATTTTAAGATGAAAACATGATAAATAATGTTAAAGATTGAAGAAATTAAGTGAAAATCAACTTACAAATGGATTGGAGGAGGACGGGTTCTTGAAAAATCGCCAGTGGGTGTTTGGGTTTGAGAGATATGAAAAATGAGGTGAAAATTCGTCTAAGTATGAAAAATGCAGGTCTCTGATATGGGAATTGCGAACTGGGGTTCGCAATTGCGAACCCCGACCAAATATGGGAATTGCAAAGCTGAGGTTCGCATTTGCGAACCCTTACCACATGGCCAGTTTTCGCATTTGCGAGAAAAAGATCGCATTTGTGATCGGCCACCCTTCGCATTTGCGAGCCAATCCATCGCATTTGCGACAGTGCCCGGAAACTCCCTGGTTTGCATTTGCGAACAAATGGATCGCATTTACGATCCTATGCAAAAATCCCCAGGTTCGCAATTGCGATTCAATGTTCGCATTTGCTAAAATCATAGAAGCCAGCTTACCATATTTTCAAAAATGAGAAAATACAATCCGATGCCCATCCAAAACTCACCCGAACCCTCGGGGCTCTAAACCAAACATGCACACAACCTCAAAAATATCCTACGGACTTACTCGTGCGATCAAATCGCCAAAATAACATCATATACATAGAATCAAGACTCCAAAACATATGATTTTCTTCTAAGTTTCATAAACTTTCAAATTTGGAACTTATAGTCCGAAACACGTCATACGACGTCCGTTTTCAACCAAACTTTACAGATAGAGTTTAACACATATTTAAGACTTGTACCGGGCGTCGAAACCAAAATACGAGCCTGATACCATCACTTTTTGATCGAATTTCATTTTCATTTTCCTTAAACATTTTCAGAAAATAATTTTATGGAAAATTCATTCCTCGGGCCTGGGACCTCGAAATTTGATTTCGGGTATACGCCCGAGTCCCATATTTTTCTATGGACCCTCTGGGACTGTCAAATCACAGGTCCGGGTCCGGGACCGAGTCCGTGTACTAAAAATATTGACCGAAGTCAACTTTAACCATATTAGTATCAAAATTCATCATTTTTTCCTACAGAATTCATATTTAAGCCTTCCGGCTACACGCCCGAACTACGCACGCAAATCGAGGCAAATAAAAGTGGGATTTTTAAGGCCTCGGAAGCACGGAACAAATGAGAAAACAGGTGATGACCCTTTGGGTCGTCACATCCTCCACCTCTAAAACAATCGTTCGTCCTCGAACGGACAAAAGAAAGAAGTACCTAAGTCAGGAAATAGATGAGGATAATGGCTCCGCATATTAGACTCGGACTCCCAGGTCGATGCCTCAGGAGGCTGACCTTTCCACTGGACACGCACTGAAGGAAAACTCTTCGACCTCAACTTTCGAACCTGCTGGTCTAGAATAGCTACCTGCTCTTCCTCGTAGGACAGATCCTTGTCCAACTGGACAGTGCTGAAATCTAACACGTGGGTAGGATCGCTGTGATACCTCCGAAGCATAGACACATGAAACACTGGATGCACGGCTGACAAGCTAGGTGGCAAGGCAAGTTTGTAAGCTGCCTCTCTCACACGATCAAGAATCTCAAATGGGCCAATGACCTTAGGGCTAAGCTTGCCCTTCTTCCCAAATCTCATCACGCCATTCATAGGCGATACATGGAGCAATACTCGCTCACCAACCATGAAAGCTACATCTCGAACCTTGCAATCCGCATAACTCTTTTGCCGCGACTGAGCCGAACGAAGCCTGTCATGAATGATCTTGACCTTATCCAAGGCCTCCTGGATTAAATCTATACCCAATAACCGAGCCTCTCCCGGATCAAACCATCCGACTGGAGACTGACATCGTCTACCATATAACGCCTCATATGAAGCCATCTGAATGCTGGACTGGTAGCTGTTGTTATAGGCGAACTTTGCTAAAGGCAAAAACTGGTCCCACGAGCCTCCGAAATCAATGACACAGGCTCGGAGCATATCCTCCAATATCTGAATAGTCATCTCGGACTGGCCATCCATCTGAGGATGAAATACTATGCTCAACTGAACCTGGGTGCCTAACTCCTGCTGAACTGCTCTCTAGAAGCGTGAGGTAAACTGCGTTCCTCGGTCCGAAATGATAGATGTCAGCACCCCATAAAGGGAACAATCTCTCGGATGTAGTTCTCTGCTAACCTGTCCGATGAATAGGTGGCTGCAACAGGAATAAAATACGCTGACTTGGTCAGCCTATCAACAATGACCCAAATAGCATCAAACTTCTTCCGAGTCATCGGGAGTCCAATAACGAAATCCATGGTAATCCTCTCCTACTTCCACTCGGGAAGCTCAATCCTCTAAAACAACCCATCAGGCCTCTGATGCTTATACTTGACCTGCTGATAGTTCAAATACTGAGCCACATATGCATAAATATCTTTGTTCATCCTACGCCACCAATAATATTGTCGCAAGTCCTGATACATCTTCGCGGCGCCCGGGTGAATAGAATACCATGAACTATGGGCCTCCGCTAAGATCAACTCTCGAATCCCATTGACATTGGGCATACAAACTTTCCCCTGCAACCTTAAAATACCATCATCATCTAAAGTCACCTTCGTGGCACCTCCACACTGCACCGTGTCTCTCAGGACACACAAATGAGGATCATCAAATTGCCGATCACGGATATGCTCCAATAATGAGGAACGAGCGACCGTGCAAGATAACACTCTGCTAGGCTCGGAAATGTCCAACCTCACCAGTCGATTGGCCAAAGCCAGAATATCCAAAGCAAATGGTCTCTAGCTGACCGGAACATAAGCAAGACTTCCCATGCTGGCGGACTTCCTACTCAAATCATCGGCCACTATATTGGCTCTCCCCGGGTGGTACAAAATAGTAACATCATAATCTTTCAACAACTCCAATCACCTCCTCTGCCTCAAATTCAACTCCTTTTGCTTGAACAAGTACTGAAGGCTCTTGTGATCCATGTACGCCTCATACATCACACCATATAAGTAGTGCCTCCAAATCTTCAAAGCATGAACAATGGATGCCAACTCTAAATCATGGACCGGATAGTTCTTCTCGTGGACCTTCAATTGCCTTGAAGCATAAGCAATGACTCTGCCATCCTGCATCAACACTGCACCAAGCCCAATACGGGAAACAATATAATAAACTGTATAAGGCCCGGAACATATGGGCAAAACCAATATCGGTGCCATAGTCAGGGCTGTCTTAAGCTTCTAAAAGTCTCCTCGCACTCGTCTGACCACCTAAACTGGGCACCCTTCTGGGTCAACCTGTTCATCGGGGCTGCTATAGATGAAAACCCCTCCACGAACCGACGGTAATAACCTGCTAACCCCAAGAAACTCCGAATCTCGATTGTTGAAGCTGGTCGAGGCCAATTCTTGACTGCCTCAATCTTTTTTGTGTCCACCTGAACACCCTATGCCGATACAACATGACCTAGAAATGCAACCGAACTCAACCAGAACTCGCACTTTGAGAACTTAGCATACAACTGACTATCCTTCAGAGTCTGAAGAACCACTCTGAGGTGTTGCTCGTGCTCCTCCTGGCTGCGAGAGTACACCAGAATATCATCAATAAAAACTATCACGAACAAGTCTAGATAAGGCATGAATACTCGGTTCACCAACTCCATAAATGCTGATGGGGCATTGGTCAACCCGAATGACATGACCAAAAACTTATAATGCCCATACCGAGTGTGAAATGTTGTCTTAGAGATATTAGACGCCATAATCCTCAGCTGATGGTAGCCAGATCTCAAGTCTATCTTTGAAAACAACTTCGCACTCTAAAGCTGGTCAAACAAATCATCAATCCTCGGCAGTGGATACTTGTTCTTTATCGTCACCTTGTTCAATTGCCGGTAATCAATGCACATCTTCATCGACCCATACTTTTTCTTTACGGATAACATCGGCGCACCCCAAGGAGAAACACTAGGCCTGATAAAACCCTCCTCTAGCAAGTCTTGCAACTGGTCCTTTAACTCCTTCAGCTCTGGTGGGGCCATACGATACGTCAAACTAGAAATGGGTTGCGTGCCTGGGGCCAGATCAATATAGAAATCAATATCCCTGTCGGGCGGCATACCCGGCAGGTCTGAAGGGAAAACCTCGGGGAACTCCCGAACAATAGGAACTGAGTCAATAGAAGGAACCTCTGTGCTGGAATCACGAACATATGCCAAATAAGCTAAACAACCATGCGTCGAGCCTTAACATATGAAATAACACTGCGGGTGGCATGTCCCGGGGTCCCTCTCCACTCCAATCGGGGCAAATCTGGCAAAGCCAAGGTCACGGTCTTGGCGTGATAATCCAAGATATCATGATACGGGGACAACCAATCCATCCCCAATATAACATCGAAATCCACCATGTCTAAAAGTAATAAATCAACACGGGTATCAAGACCCTCAAACACTACCACACAGGAACGATGAACTCGATCGACCACTATAGAATCACCCACCGGTGTATATTCATAAATAGGGATACTCAAAGTATCACTAGGCATATCCAGGTAGGGTGCAAAATAAGACGACACGTATGAATACGTAGACCCAGGGTCAAATAGCACTGAAGCATCCCTATCACAGACCAGAGTAATACCTGTAATAACAGCATCTGAAGACTCAGCCTCTGGCCTGGCTGGTAAAGCATAACATTGGGGCTGGGCCCCACCTACCTGAGCCATGTCTCTAGGACGATCGACTACTGGCTGACCTCTACCTCTGTCGGTACGAGCTCCACCTCTACGGTCTCTACCTCTACCTCTATGATCCCTACCCCTGCCTCTAGCTGGCTGGGCGGGCTGTGGATTACCTGCTGCCTGAATCATGGGGCGAGAACCCTGCTGCTGAGAGCTGCCCGAGGCTCGAGGGCAAAACCTGACAATGTGACCGGGGTCACCACAACCATAACAAGACCTCGGCTGCTGCGACTGCTAGCCCTGTCGACCTGAATGTCCTCCCCTGAAGCTCTAAAGTGGAGGTGCACTGATAGGCTGCTGATCTGAATAGTACTGTTGAGAACCACCACCGCCTGGAGTACCTTGAGAAACCTGGAGCACTGACTGAAAGGGCCTCGATAAGTGACCTCTACCATAGGAATCCCTAACTCCAGACGAGGTACCACTGAACCTACCAGAATGACAAGACCTCTTAACTGTCATGGAGCCCTACTGGAGGCGTCCAAACTACCTGCGAAGTGCCTCCCGCTGAGTGACTGGGAGAAACTTCTCCAAAAACAACTCCGCGAACTGATCCCATGTCAAAGCTGGAGACCCAGCTGGACTAGATAGGCAAAAATCCCTCCACCAAGTCTTGGCGGATCCTGCAAGCCAGAACGCGGCAAAATTGACCCCATTGGTTTCCACTATACCCATGGTCCTAAGGATCTCATGACAGCTGAATAGGAAATCCCGTGGATCCTCTAATGAAGCACCGCTGAATGTGGTGGTGAAGAGCTTGGAGAACCGATCAAGTCTCCACAAAGCATCCGAAGACATAGCCGCTCCATCGTCGGCCTGAGCTGTAATACCTGGATGAGCTGCCACAGCTGGCTGCACCACTGGGACATGAGCGTGGGGAGCTACCTACTCTGGAGTACGTGTAGCAGGAGTCTGAACCTCTCCTCCATCCTGAGAAGTGGCTGGTGCTACTGGCAGCAAACCCGCTCTAGTAACACTCTCCATAAAGCCTGCCAATCTGACTAGAGCGTCTTGAAGATCGGGGGTGACCATGACCCCTCTTGGGACCTGAGCTGGGGCCACCGGAGCTGCTGGGGCTGGAACCTCCTCATCATAGTCAATATGAGGCTCCACCTCTGGGATTGCTGCCCGAGGCTGAGCTCTGCACCTGACTCGGCCTCTGGCACGGCCTTGGCCTCTGCCCCTCGCAGGAGCTGCTGCTGGGGGCTCGGGCTGCTGCGCGGTTGAAGAGAAAGCACGTGTTCTCGCAATCTGCAAAAGAACGGAGTAGAAAGAAAATCAGTACTTGAGAAACAGAGTCGCACGACAAGAAAGAACAAAAGTGAAACTTTTCCTAACCCCGTAGCCTCTGGGGGATAAATACAGATGTCTCCGTACCGATCCCTCAGACTCTACCAAGTTTTGTCCATGAGTAGCGAGACCTATGCAACCTAGAGCTCTGATACCAACTTGTCACGATCCAGATTTCCCACCATCGGGAGTCGTGCTGGTGCGTACTGTCGGAGCTAGGCAAGCCGAGCATTAAAACCTTTTCGGATAACAACACAATAGTAATAACAATAATAAACCTTTAAATAAAAGCGGAAGTCTTTCAAAGCGTAAATAACTGGAAACCAAAAATGCGGAAGCTTAACATTTCACTACCCAAGACTGGAGTCGCTATCTCACGGACTACTAATGAATGCTACAAACGTCTGAATAGAAAAATACATCGTGTCTGTCTCGGTACAATGAAAACAAACAGAAAATATGGAAAGGGACTTCGGCCTGCGAACGCCAGCTAGGCTACCTCGTAGTCCCTGGACTAAAGTCTGCTCCCACTCAACGTGCTACTGCTGTGCTCCAAAAGCTGCTCTGGTACCGTGATTTGTGCAAAAAGCACAGAAGTATAGCATCATCACAACCGACCCCGTGTGCTGATAAGTGCCTGGCCTAACCCCGACAGTGACGAGGCTAGACAGGACTACCAAATCAACCTGTGCAGTTCAATATATACATGTGCAATTAAAGGAAAGAATACCAAAACTAAATAGTTAAAGGGGGAGCATGCTATGGGGGAGTACAATCCGAATATAAAAGTCATCAACTTAAACAAGAAACAGGGCACAACAATAATCAACACAAAAAATAAAAAATCCAACAGTTGCACGACATCAACCTTCGTGCTTTTACTATCATCCTCACCCAAGGCAATCAAATAAAATGCACGGTACCACCCTTCGTGCTTTTCCTCACATAACTCTCACAACAATGACACTGAATGACCCTTTGTGCAAATATAATCAACAATGGCACGGAATGACCCTTCATGCAAATATAATCAACAATGGCACGGAATGACTCTTCGTGCAAATATAATCAACAATGGCACGGAATGACCCTTCGTGCAAATATAATTAACAATGGCACGGAATGACGCTTCGTGCAAATATAATTAACAATGGCATGGAATGACCCTTCGTGCAAATATAATTAACAATGGCACGGAATGACGCTTCATGCAAATATAATTAACAATGGCACGGAATGACCCTTCGTGCAAATATAATTAGCAATAGCACGGAATGACCCTTCGTGCATCATCACTCTTCCTCACCCAAACAGCGATCACAACCAAACGGGCGAGGGAAATAAATAATGACAAGAAATATCCCGGTAAGGGAAAAATACATTTAAACAACTAAATCCCGGAAAGGGAGCAATGACAACAACTTACACATTCCGGCAAGGGAGATAATCACATCTCTTTCCAATTCTTTCGTTTCTTACTCGATAGTATTTTTATCATATGAGCCAACGCTCCAGAGAATTCACAATTCGTAATTAATCCTCAAACTCTTCACATTATATAGACAATCATTAATTAGCTTGGAAGAGTCCCAAAATATGCCAAAACAAGTACCAACAAAGACCCACGGTCATGCAAGACACTGGTGTATAGATACTCATCGCCATGCCTATATACCGTACTCGATCAATTAGCAATTAACAATTAATCATATTCCCTCAAGCCAAAGTTAGATCAAACACTTACCTCAATTGCTACAAAAATCCACTCAAGCCTCTAATATAGCTTTACCCCTCGAATTCACCACAAAACCGCTCGAATCTAGTCACAAATTGCTTGAATGTATCAACAAATGCTAATTGAATCAACTTGAATGCATAAAAATGAATTTCCCAAAGTTTTACTCAAAAATTCCCAAAATGCCCCCCGGCCCACGTGGTCAAAACCCGAGGTTCGAACCAAAACCCGGTTACCCATCCCCCCACGAGTTCATATCTATAATTTGTTTTGAAATCGGACCTCAAATTGAGGTCAAAATCCCCAGTTTTAAGAAAACCTAGGTTCTACCCAAAATCCTCATTTTCCCCCATGAAAAACCTTGATTTTAAGATGAAAACATGATAAATGATGTTAAAGATTGAAGAAATTAAGTGAAAATCAACTTACAAATGGATTGGAGGAGGAAGGGTTCTTGAAAAATCGCCAATGGGTGTTTGGGTTTGAGAGATATGAAAAATGAGGCGAAAATTCGTCTAAGTATGAAAAATGCAGGTCTCTGATATGGGAATTGCGAACTGGGGTTCGCAATTCAAATATGGGAATTGCGAAGCTGAGGTTCGCAATTGCGAACCCTTACCACATGGCCAGTTTTCGCATTTGCAAGGAAAAGATCGCATTTGCGATCGGACACCCCTCGCATTTGCGAGCTAATCCATCGCATTTGCGACAGCGCCCGGAAATTCCCTGGTTTGCATTTGCGAACAAATGGATTGCATTTGCGATCCTATGCAAAAATCCCCAGCTTCGCAATTGCTATTCAATGTTCGCATTTGCGAAAATCACAGAAGCCAGCATACCAGATTTTCAAAAATGAGAAAATGCAATCCGATGCCCATCCAAAACTCACCCGAGCCCTCGGGGCTCCAAACCAAACATGCACACAACCTCAAAAACATCCTACGGACTTACTCGTGCGATCAAATCGCCAAAATAACATCATATACGTAGAATCAAGCCTCCAAAACACATGATTTTTTTCTAAGTTTCATAAACTTTCAAATTTGGAACTTATAGTCCGAAACACGTCATACGGCGTCCGTTTTCAACCAAACTTTACATATAGCACTTAACACATATTTAAGGCTTGTACCGGACGTCGGAACCAAAATACGAGCCCGATACCATCACTTTTTGATCGAATTTCATTTTCATTTTCCTTAAACATTTTCAGAAAATAATTTCATGGAAAAATTCATTCCTCGTGCCTGGGACCTCGGAATTCGATTCCGGGCATACGCCCGAGTCCCATATTTTTCTACGTACCCTCTGGGAGCGTCAAATTATGGGTCCGGCTCCGTTTACCAAAAATATTGACCGAAGTCAACTTTAACCATATTAGTATCAAAATTCATCATTTTTCACACAGAATTCATATTTAAGCCTTTCGTCTACACGCCTAGACTGCGCACGCAAATCGAGGCAAATAAAAGTGAGGCTTTCAAGGCCTCGGAAGCACGGAACGAATGAGGAAACAGGTGATGACCCTTTGGGTCGTCACAGCTATATTCGATATATGCTCAGCTCTACTTTTACTATTTGGAAGTCAAACAACATTTTTTTTGACCATATTTCTTGGAAATAGTTTTAATTGTTAATTATTATAACTTATAGTACTTTTATTTACTTTCTAAATTTACAAATTTTATTTCAAGAAAATTAAAATAATATATATATGAATTCATATAAAAAATTAATCAGTTTAACTTTACAACTCCGAAAAAATTCAAACAAATTAAAATTAAAGGAGCACTAGTTAATTTGGTTCTACAGATTTCTTGCTGTAGGCATCTTTCATCTAAGATCATATTATACAATAAATACCCTCTCATGCAAGTAAAGGTGAAAAACGGAACTGTCGACAAGAATAATTTATGTTAGTATATAAATAAATGTAAACTACTATATGGGACTTGGACCATGTAATCGTGTAAACACTTCCAAACTCACTTGTCTTGGACGTTGAGCTTTAATTGAATATATTTGTATTAAAAAACTTGGCAGATTTTTTCCCATTTCCTGTTTTTCTCCACACAATTTTCAATGCCATTTTAGGCCCACTGCCGCCCATCCCACAGGACACTAGTCTATTATTCTATTCTCTCACTTTCGAGTTGGTTACAGTCCTTTCTTTTTCATCCCCATCTCATCAGATTTTATTTAATTTTTTTATTTTTCACTCCATGTTCTAAACTTATATTGAGGCTTGATGAAATAAAAAAAAATTATATCAAAAAATAAAGTATTCCTTAATAAAAGGAAATCTTCATTTCAATTCTTTGTTTCTTATCTTTCTTAATATGGAGTATGGATGTGAAAACAGAATCCAACATAATTATGTAGTGCTGCTAGCATGCAATCCAACCAAGTTATATGGATTAATGGAATAGATAATCTTTACATCATCAGCACAGTTTAATTGGTTATTACATATTACTGCTCTATGTTCTAGGAAATAATATTGGGTTTGATACAAAGAATTGCATGTTATTAAAAATTAACTTAACACGATTTGCCAAAAATAAGCTGCTCCTCCACCTCTTCCTACAAATTTTTAAAAAAAAAAAAATCTGCTCTAAAAGTTGGAAGGAAAAAAGCACCCCAAGCAAGGGCGGTGCTACAATCGGTGAAGGAAAGTAAGCAACAACAACAAAATCCTGTGAAATCTCATTAGGTTTTGGAAGAGTAGTGTATATGCAATAGTTTATGATATATAGCCTATTTGGCCAAACGTCTTTTTTTGGTCAAAAGTATTTTTTTTTTTTCCAAAAGTACTTTTGGCAAAAAATTGAAGTGTTTGGCCAAGCTTCTAGAAGAAAAAAAAAATATTTTTGAGGAGAAACAAAAGTAATTTTGGAGAAGCAGAAAAAAGTAGCTTCTCACCAAAAGCACTTTTTTGAGAAACTTTTGAGAAAAATATATTTAGAATCAGTTTTTTAAAGCTTGGCCAAACACTAATTACTGCTCAGAAGTGCTTTTCAAACTACTTAGTCAAACACAAACTGCTTCTCACCAAAAGTACTTTTGACAAAAAGCATTTTTCAAAATAAACTAATTTTTACGGTTTGCCCAAACGGGCTAATAGTATCGGTCAAAAAAGAATGAAGTAGGTAAACTAATTTTTCCACCAAATTAATGTCTTGCATACTAAATCAAAGCCTAGCTGTACATATGTTTTGCACACCTCATCATGTATGGGTTCTCTTGACTAGATCTACATCTCATTCATACATTTCATATTCTATAATTGAGGCTACTGTTTTCACACATATTGGCAGAAACAAGACAAATGGCAAGATGCTGACATAACACGAAAACTTCACAAACACACCACGATTTTAAGCACACATCAACACCTTTCCAAAAATAGCTTTCCTTTTGATAAAGTATTCATTATTAAGACCACATGCAAATTTAAGCAAAGGTGGCAGAAAAAAAAATTTAACAATTGCTCAAGCTTTAATTTTGGGGGATACACCCTTGCCTATTAAGCCAAGAAAATGCTCGACTTTTAGCCAAGAACAAGAATGAACCTATTTTCTTCTCTATCCTCCTCTTTTCCTTTTGTTTATATTGCTTTTACACATTTTAGCTCTATAGTTAAAGGAAAGGAGCCCCTGATAAAGGTCCTTCTGTCATCCACATTCTTTGTTTGACTTATCCAAACGGCAAAGTTGAAAAACTACAACCATTTTGCAATTATGCCATATGCCATGAAAGTTACGTATTCTTTCCCTTAAACAAGCATAAGAGGAATTCTTTTAGCTCAATTTAGTAATATATGAGTTAAATATACTACGTCACAAGTTTAACCTCTACCGTAAATAGAATATCTAATATTTAAGTGAAAAAGGATACAACAATAATAACAAATTAAGTATAATCTCACAAATGAGGTTTAGGAAGGGCAGCACGCACAGTACTCTGCAAACCTTACCCTTATCCTAAAAAAATAAAAAAGCTATTTCCAAAAAAAAAATTATTGTCTACCAAGTTTACTAGCTCTATGGTTATGAAAAAAAGGAAAAAAAAACAAAGCACCAAACGAATCATGATCATCAAGAATCCTAAGAGAATGAAAACAAAGTTGAGGTCCCTTTAGCAAAAGCACAAATGCCAATCATAACTTCTGTATGTAGACCAAGACTAACCACTTCTCTTTCTACTCTCTACTAATTTTGTGGGGTGGGTGGTGTGGTCCACCGACACCGATAACATGGCCTAAATCCAGCCAATTATTAGAAACAAAAGGAACCATACAATGAATGGAAAAGCTTATTAGTACTATAATTTAATAGACAAAAGAATACAAAACACCAAGTAATCCTATAATATTTATATCAAAGCTTATATCACCGGTCTCTGTTGTTTCTATACCCATTCTACCTCAAAATAACATTAAAATTTATCATACAGAAATGAACCTCAAAGAAGAAATGATCTACAGCAAAAAAGAAAAATTAAAGCATAGCAAAATAGACCTTATTATTGTCTTGTTCTTTGTAGTACAGAACCAATCATCTTGAGTTCAAATCTCTTCACAGTTCCAGCAATGTCTCTCATGGTGGTGTCAACAGCATATGGAGTTCGGTCAACGGTGATCGCCGTGGCGTTGACCAGCTGCCGACATGGCTCCCGGCGTTCTGCAATGGTCCCATGGTAGTGGAAATACTTGATGCGCCCTTCTGTTTTGTGGGTTGTCTTGCCTACTATGTTCTGTGACATATGCACGCCCGTAGCTATAACATTGCGCGGTTGCACCGCGTATTTTCTGTCCCTCCTTATTCCTCTCTTGACATCCTTGTATACTAGTTTCTCAAACCCCCATTTTCTGCAATCATATCGCACACAATCAGTAATTGACTAGTTTTACGTTAACCGTATGTAGTTCAGTAGTTGAATGAAGTTATTTTTCTAGGTCACAATACAAATGCATCCAACAAATCCGACAAAACACAAGACCCCTATCCTTTTCCAGCCTTCCATTACAATTTAGTTTACCATTTAAGAATTTGAACATTATTTTCTATAATTTTAAGTATAAATAATACAACCAATCAATGCATACCGACAAGGGCTAAATCTAAATCACTAGCAAATGTATTCATAACAAATAAACACATATTAATATAGGTAGGCGGTGACACTCAATAATATAATTCAACTCAAATCAATAAAACTCTGTAGCATTTAACAACACATTGGATTCTAAAAATGGACCCTAGAAGAAGCATAGAGTAGAATATTCTAACACAATAATACAATGTCACTAAAAACTATAGTAGCATAAGACATTTCCTTGCTTGTCACCTATTTTTTTTAACTCATCAAGCATCTCAATTATTCAACCACCAAAACATTTCAACAGTATAAATGTTCAAAACCTACTTATGGTCAATCCACATCAAAGGATTTTGTTATCGACCAGTAGATCCTTCAAGAAGATACAAATTCAGAACCACCAAATTGTAATTTTTTTTTTTTTAAATAACTTAAGACTCAGTGAAGGAAAGTCTTGAAGCAACAGTAAAGTTGTCTCTGTGTGACCTATAGTCACGGTTTCGAGTCGTGAAAACAGTTACTAATGCATGCATTAGGGTTCACACCCCTTAGGATGCGACCCTTCCCCGGATCCTGTGTGAATGCGGGATGCTTTGTGCACCGGACTGCTCTTTTCACAACTGAAAATCCCCGAAGGCCCAATGGGCGCATGGTTCAAAACTATGTTGATAATGGACTCACCCCTCTATCCGTTTTCACTTAAATACCGAGCTTTTGTTACTTGCAGGATTCAAACCAGTAACATGTGTCACATCATGTGTTGTACTCTTGCTATTAGACCAGGCCACACTATTTCTTCAACCAGCAAGTTAAAATTTCAACTGCAATATTTAATCATTCCCTAATCATGTCCTTCGTAGAATTTTAACCATTCCTTAATCATGCAATTACAGAGTTTGGATCCAACTAGACTACAAATAAATCACACCTAGTCTTAATTTAGCCTTTAAGATCATGTATTATAGGCAAATAATAGTCATGAAAGCCACACCGACACAATAAATTCAGCTTCAACTTCACTTCTTTCAAACGTCAATCTCAACTTCATAAGGAGACACTATGAAAAACAACTTATACTACACTGATAGTACTCACCCCGGTCCACAATAAGTGTCTAATTTACTTTTAGCGCGCTCATTAAGAAAATACTAAATCCTATATAAAATTACCTAGTATAACTAAACTATCCTTATTTAGTAAGTTAATATGATGAGAGAGAAATTTTGTTAGGGATATGCACATAAAGGTAAAAGAGTAAAAACAAATTGAATTTTTTCTTGATTACCTAACTAGACACTTATTTTGGACCAAAATCAAAAAGTAAATTGGACACTTATTGTGAACCGGAGGGAGCATTATTTAAGTAAGCCCAAAACAAAAAAATATTCCATCATTGCCAATTGGTATTATTTTAGATGCCCATATTCTTCTGTTCCATTAATTATTCCAAACACGCGTCAATTAAATGTCAACATTGTGAATATTAGCTGTCAACTTTTGAAAAAAGTTTGACCACCTATACTTAAAAAATTCTACTTCTACTACTTACTACAACAAGATTAAACATCAACAAAATAAGAAGGCATAATATATAACTGGATCCTTAAACTTGATCTTTTTTGTCATTTGGACACTTAAATATAGAGTTGTTCCTATTAGGCCCTTCAACTAAGCCATATCTGTGCCAATTAGACACTTTGTAGTGATATAATTGAGTGCGTAGGAAAAGACGCGTGAAAATGAGAAAAATGTTATGGATTATTTTTATTTATTTGTTATTATTATTATTATTATTATTATTATGACATTCTAATATATTATTCCAATTAAAGCGAACTTTTGCCTTACATTCTATTTCTTTTCTTCTTCTCATGAACCCATCATTTTTCCTCTTATTTTTTTTTAAAAGAAAGTATAGTGTACATGAATTTGACTATTCTCATTTTGCATGCTTGTTCTCTTTGCACTGCACTTGTAAGCTACTAGAATAAAACTCTACAAACTAGAACGCACAAGTGGTTGATAGAAGTTGCATTTTGACATTAACAACTTTTAACAAAAATAGTACTTCAGCAAAAAAGTAAAGCTGTCAAATATACAAATGCAGTTATTTCATAAGCAAAGAAAAAAAAGCCTTAAAAGCTATCAAATAAACAACGGCAGCTAATTACATATCCAATCATTTTTATAAAAGTTTTTCTCAGATGGTTTACAAAGTGTCTAATTGGCACATATGTGATTTAGTTGAAGGGTCTGATAGGAACAACTCTATGTTAAAGTGCCCAAGTGACAAAAAAAGCCAAGTTTAAGGGTCCAGTTATGTATTTGGCCAAATAAAAAATAAATTTAAGTAAAATACCCAGTAGGGAAAAAATCATTATCAAAAGATTTACTCGTAATTACCTAACATAGTCGGGACGCTATAGATTTACTTGTAATTACCTAACATAGTCGGACCTCTCTATAACTATAAATGACCTTATTGTATAAAACGTAAACTCAAATGACCTTATTGTATAAAACGTAAACTCGAGAAATTAACAAACCTATAATGAAAATGTTGACATACCTGTAAGATTTACCACGGTCTTCTTCAAGACAGAGCTTGTTGGACATAGGCATCTGTTCAATGGTGAATTGTGTAAAATCCGATAATGAATCCACCACAGATTTAATAGTACTCTTCTTAGGCACAAATATGAACTCATCCACATCAAAAAAGAACATCCATTTAGCTTGAAATCTATACCTATGTAAACAATCATTCACTATTAAAAACTGATTATGATAATATCCATCAAATCTTTCTTGTTCTCTAATGTCTTGTAATGTTACATATCCTTTCTCCATCCATGGCTTTAAAACCGCCATTACTCCTTCGTGTATACCTCCAGCATCATGAATTACGAAATGAGATTTCTCTCCGAATAATCTCACGTGAAAAGCTAACCATTCTCTTACTCTTTGTGGACTTAAATTCCCATATAAAGATGATCCACAGTAGAGAAAATCATACTTCGGCGGTTTATCGAATTCTGCAGTGAAGTTAATGAAATCCCGTTCTGTTTCAGTTAACCCTACGAAAGAGTCGGTGATGTTGAATTTAGCGTCGCCGCCGCCGTTAGTAGCGGCATGAATTACCAGTTTTCCTCCATTTTCAGTACCAACTGGGATTGGGAAAGTACAATTGATAACTAAAACAGTATAAACTCTACCGTATCCCCAATCGGGAAGGATTTTGCTGCCATTTACAGTAATGGATTTTAGCTTGTCGTCGTTCGGAACCCATTCACACTGATAACTGGGTTTTCCGTACACATGGAGAGGTTTTGAAGCTAAACCCATAACAGCAAAAGTGTTAAATCCACCTCTGTAAGCAGACATAAGTATAAAATTGTAAGCAGCTGAACCGAATGGATTGAAAGCGCGCTTAATAACTCCATTTTTTAGAACCTCGTCCTTTTCCGTTGACGGCGGCGGCGGCGGCGGTGGAATAGAGGTGGCGTTTATGGCGGAGATAGAATCAATAAAAGCGGTGGATGGGGTTATAGGAGTAGAGATACAAGTGCTAAAATTTGAAGAAGTGAAAGAGAAACGAGAAGGCAAGAATTGAAGAATGGTGATAAGTGAACAAAGGAAAAGAATAGCAGTAAGAAGAAGTTTGAGTTCAGCTGCACAATTCCAAACAACTCCAACAAACATTTTTCTCTCTTTTTCCTTTGTCATTGTAAATTAGTACTCAATACTAACTTTGTTTAGTACGTATTTGATATAGAGAAGATTTGGAAGTGATGGAAGAGATAAAGGAATGGGAGACACCAGAGAAAGTACAGAGAAACAGAAATGGCAGAGAGAAAGAGACGCTAAAAAACAAAATCTTCTCCTATTTTTCTGTTTGTTTCTGCTTTCATAAATCTCTCTCTCTAATCAATCTGCATTTGGAATCTGAAGAGTTTAGAGGAAACCGGTGAGTGTTTATAATATGGAAAATTGGGTGGATTTTTGCAATAAATTAGGAAAAGGAAATGATTTAATAGTAAATTTTTTATCTTTATTTTTATATTTTCTCATTTTTGTGGCTTAAATGATGATATGCATAGATTCTGGTTTAAGTTATATTATTATTATTACTCCCATGTTAGAAAGTATTTAGATAATCATATCTATTACTCTCTAACTAAGGCAAGTATATTTATATTTTAACCAATAATCTATAAAGTGGTCAGAGTAATCTTCTGAAGTCGGTTGTATTAACATTTTTTAAAATAAAAAAACTTGCAATAGAATTATTTTACATCCTCTTAACTTAATTAAAATTACTCTAATTCAAAGTAAGTACCATTATACAACAACAACGAGCCAATGTAATTCAACAAGTAGTGCTATTATAAGAAATTAAAAAAAAAACTCTTACTCCAATAAAAATTTAAAAAGTTTGAAGATAATAACTCATATTGGGAAAATTTTACATTAGAACAATTGGGCTCCATACTTTTTAATTTTATAGTTCATATTTTAATTTACAACCAACTAGCCCATAAATAATAGCCTAAGATTCAACATTCAACTCCAATAGGTTCTCAAAATTACTAATTTAATTTTTAAAAAAGATTCCTCAAACTTTTAAAATAATTTTCGAATCAATAATTTCCAAATTTATTTGGGTGGTGAAAATTAGATTTTTAACAAGCTTAAATATGTGGGTTTAAATTTCGAATTTGATTTTGTGAGAAATTTGGTGTGGGTGTTATTTAGACTTGTCAGAAATAGTATAAGGAGTTTGTATATAAAATTTGAAGTAATTTAATGGAGATTTGGACTGGTTTTGAACGAGAATTGCAACTGAAAATTGTGAAAGAAGTTCGTTTACATACGCTTGTATAAATGTGTATAAGGTGTGTTTCTACACTCATATACAATATTATACATGATTATACATAATTATACAAAAAACTCACTACGTCTTCTTCCTTGCGTCTTTTCTGAAATTTAACTCAAATCTTGCTCAAATCTACTCCAAATCACTTCAATTTTAAATTTTGAACTCCTTTTGATATTTTCAATCGATTGGAACAATACCCAATCCAAACAACTAACAAATTCAAAAATATCCATTTTCAAAAGCAAAGCTTTGAATGGTCTTCAACGGTGGATTTCTACTCTTCAATTTTCTTTCACTGCAAGCAGGTGACACAAGAGGAGAAGCAGAAAATACACGGCCCTTTGAAGCATATGTAGAAGATATGAGAAAGAGAGAGAGAGAGTGTGTAAACAATAGTTGTGAGAATAAAGAATTAACTCCATAGCTTTCAGAATCAATGGTTGTAAAAACACAGATTTTGAATTTGCAAGTGCGTTCAAAATATGTACAATATGGGCTAGGTGGGGTAAAACTTAAAAATATGAACCATTTTTTGTTATGGTACGAAGTCACGTGTATTTTCTTGTAATTCTTTTTATTTAATATTATTAAATACATTTTTAATAAATATATTGCGACCTTAAACATACTTGGCAAGTAAACAACTTGTTACTATAAACGAGTAGTAAATAAAAAGTTAGTACTTTTTAGTGCCAAATTAATATTGTAAATGTTTTATTAACTTCAATAAAATCATTTTTATATTAAAAAAGAATTACATTCACGTATCAAATAAAGAAATTGGAAAGCATTCGTGAATATATTTGTATTATTTAACTAGTAATAATGCAAAGTGACAGAGAGATCTATTGAGATTTACGACCGAGGGCGTGATGTGTGTCATTCCCCGTAACTTTAGGAAATAGAAAATGATGAAATAAAAAAGTAAATAAATAAAAAACTTGTTTTGAAGTAAGAAAAAGGCATGGCTTTTACCGGGGAATGGAGCACCAATGCTCGGGAATCCAACTCCATCTCGCGCTGCTATGTGGTTTTATATATATATATATATATATATATATATATAAAAATTCATATACTAGTTTATAGTAGGAGATTAGGAGTACCTCTTTTCATGTATTACATGTATAAAATATCTGTTATTTCGATATCTATGTCTGACCAAAAAGTGTTAAGCTTTTCTATTAAACTAATTAATGAGGAAATAAAGGGTGAATTCTAGTTAGATATAATTAGATCTAGATAAAAAATTTAGACAGATCCATGGAATAAGATTACGTTTAAGAGTAATAAAGATCAGGCGTGTGTTCAATGATTATTATTGAATGTTGTAATAAGAACATGCAATAAATTTAGACAATGGCAATAAATGTAATAAAGAGGAACTTATCACCCAAATGTTAGATGGTTTGGGTGATTCTTTTTCCTGACAACAATGTGGGACAAAGATAAATGAAGATGGATAAGGAATCTTTAGATCTTGTAAACAAGGAATGAATAACGTGTGTAGGGCTATAGAATCAGTGAACAAGACAATATTTGTATATTATTTCAATGCAACTCTTTACAAATCGCTCTTATCAAGAAGTGAAAATCCTCCTTTTGTTCTCTATCTCTTCCTATTATAAGGGATGTTCCTTAGAAACCCTAAAAAGTAAAACATAAAGAATATCCAAAGGAATATTTCTTATGTCTATTGCTGAGCTATCCTACCATTACTTCTTTGCTACATTCTCTTGACCTCGACAATAACCCTCTTTGAGACGACTCATCGCCGTTGTGCAGTGGTCGACTATTCCCTCGACCCTATTTATTTGGAATTATTAGGCTGTCTAAATTTAAATCAATACAGTTAGTCCCTCCGCTTGTTGAGGTCGTAATTTTGTACGTCCTCGATGAGCGGATCCGGTCTGCGTCTATTTAGAGGAAATTTGGTCGTGTTGATCAAGTCGGCTCGGCTAAGGTCAAAAGAAAACGGCATAGCCAGCAGTTGGTGTGGCCCGCGTGGGGTCACGTCATGGCTCGCGCGTCATCACACGTCTTCCCAAGTGTCTGTGCTTCTGTTGCTTCGATTTTGGTGCTATTGACGGTTTTTCGCTTCGATTCTGGTGCCGCCCAAGGGTTCATTTTCAAAAAAATTCACCACTCCTCATTTTGCATGTGTATTATTTTCTTTCATCTCCGATTTCAATTTCTTGCAGCCTCTCCAATTCCTGACTTCTTACCCAGTTGATATCTTCTTCTCCATATTTTGTTGCATTCGCTTTACGACGAAAATATGTCAACAACCTCACATTCACGATGAAGTTTTCGATGTCACTCCTTTATCGGTGACCCTTCCTCCCGACGATGAGGAATTTATGGTTGAAGAGGAGGAAAGCTTTCCCACCATGGAGGAGGTGGTCCTAAGAACCCTTTGGTCAGACATGACTTCCCAAAGGAACCCGCTCCCACTCCTGCTCAGAAACATTTTGAGACGCGACCGCCTCAAATAGCTGACCTCCGATCTAAATATTGTATTTATCCTCACGTCAAAATTGTTCCGGTCAGGGGTGACATCGTAGAGGTTCATCTATCCGGATATTGTGCTTTCTATGCCTATACAATCTTAATCGGTTATTCTCTTCCTCTCCCCCGCCATTGGCGGAGGAATTTTGCTGATTTTACAATGCCTGCCCGACGCAACTCTCCCCTTATTTGTACAAAGTTTTTCTGATGCTGGCGAAGTATGCAGAGTTGTGGGATCAAAGGGTAGGTGGTCGGGATGGATGATAAGACAAACCGACGGTTCTGGCATAAGTACTTCTTCGTCAAGACCGAGCACTTGGTGGTGAATCCCACTAGGTTTCCCAAACAGTGGAACTATATTTGTAAGTATCTCGTCACATGCTCGTCATTTTCGTTCATTCCTTCATTTTCGACTTACTCGCGGCTTCCTTATTTTTCAGCTGAGAGGCGTGCACCTTCTCCCGTCTTCGATATTGAATATTGGTTGGCTCGAGGGTTACCCTACACCATAGGAATTCGCGATTGGGTGTCCTTTCACAAGCGTTTTGGACCCAAGACCCCGTCCAGTAAGTGTCATTTCTACCCTAGATTATTATTGTTTACTATCGTTATTGATGCGACCTCTCTTTGGTGCCAGGTCGGTGAGTTTCCAAGAAGACAAAGGCTCCAATCCCTACATTTCACCAAGCTATCACGTCGGCCGGAATGCAGTCTGCCTTGCCGAGTCAGCTCGAGGAGGTCGTACTCAAGCTCCGTCAATGAGGGATTCCACCCCTCAAAATGTTGCCGTGCGAGATGAGATCTCTTCTCAGCCCATCTTTCACCTCATAGATGAACCGTAAAATGACGAAGAGATATTGTCGAGAAAAAGGCGAAGGATGGAGACATGGAAGGCCATTGTCGATGACGTTCAGCTGGAAAAATTCATTGCTTTGGAGGCGGAACATGTGTTTACACCAGACGTTAAGTCCGTTTCTATGGCGGGTGTCGTCATGGAGAGGAGACCTTCTGGAGTAGAGGTAGTTCGTGGTAGCGGAGAGCTTTCACTGGCCGCAGAAGGTGGCTCATCATCCGTGGCTGGGGGGAGCAGAGTTATTCCTGTGGGGGACTACGACTCAGGCTCAGATATCGACCCTGAGGAGATTTGGGCCTTTATGGAGAGGACTACTCGTGTGGAGATAAGTACGGAGGGTCCTAATCGGCACATAGTCATCCTTGTGAACTACGACCTTTTGGCCAACTCAGAATGGGCGGTGCCGGCCTTTGCCCCTCTGTGCACGGTTTCTGAGAATACAGTGCTACAGACGATGACAGATGCCAACCTGTCGCTGGGAATTTATTTAATGGCTCTGCGGGTGAGTGCTTTTCCATTTTAGGTCAGGTTTGTTCTATGCGTGCAATGTGCTTACATTGATTTCCCTTTGTTATTTTGTATCAGAATCTTATCATGGGGATCGAGCGTGACCGACGGGAGGAGAGGATGACGACCATTTTAAGAATGACCTCTAAGTACAAGGAGTATCGTACTAAGCACCGAACGTTGGCTGACTTTCTTTGCCAGGATGGAAAATTTCAATCGCTTTGTGATGTGCTCAAATAGAAAGACGATGAGCCAACGAAAAAGATGAAGAGCTAAGGGATAGAGACGACTAGTTTATGGGGGCCATCGGTATGTGCAACAAGCTCGAGGCAATGCTAAAGACCAAAGAGGATGAGATCAAGGTGAGTAAGGGGGTGATGGCTGAGAACGGCAACCTTCAGACACAGGTAGCATCCTTAACGGCTGAACTTGGGCAGAGGGAGGCAAGGAACACCGATATTAGGGGTGAGCTAAGTGCTAAGGTCAAAGAATTAGGTCGGACCGAGAAAGACAAAATGACTGCTATGGCCGACGCGGCGGCCATAGATAATGCCCTCCGTGTTTGCATGTCTGAGTGGGCTAATAAGGTGGAGACATCGGTGCTTAAACTGGCGAGATTGGAAGAAAGGATCCAGGGTTTAGAGGCGGGGTTATCCGGGTTAAACGATCAAGTCATTGTCTTGAGGGCCGAGGAGACGCGGCGACAGTAACATCCATCTACATCTCATATTTCTACTGATCTCGGCATGCCGCGGGAGTTGTATGAGATGTGGGTCCATGCCGAGGCTCAACTTGATATGTACAAATATTTGAAGGTTGCCGAGAAAGTTTTCGAAGCAGAGCTTGAGGGCGTCCATGTCAGGGCACGTGCAGCCCTTGAAACTTATGGTTATGACCCTAGTACACCCCGGGGGTATGAGGATGTCAATGATGTGGATAGGCTTGCCTCTGATCCTTGGTATGATGATGAGTACGCCGATGGGGATGATGTGGCTTGAAGCTATTGTACTTAGTATTTTTTTTTGCTTTGGAATTTTTGTGAGGGCGTTCTAGAGCCCTTTGTAAAAATTACTGTAATCCGATAATTGGAATGGAACAACTATCCTTTTTCTATGTGTTTCTGGACTCCTGTTCTCTTTTCCTTCTTTTTTTTGCTATGTAGGGAAGCCCTCAATTTTTCGATTGTTTGTATATGGTTGATATCGAGTCGAACATAAACTGACTTGAGGTCGAGTATTAATTAGCTCGGATGAGATCAGGGTTTTATGAGGTTGAAAATTAAATAATTCGAGCGAGGTCAGATGTAAAGTAATTCGAGTGAGGTCGAATGTAACATAATTCGAGCGAGGTCGAAAGTAAAGTAATTTGAGCGAGGTCAAATGTGAATCAATTCGAGTGACGCCGAATGTAAAGCAATTCGAGCGAGGTTAAATGAAAGTAATTCGAGCGAGATCGAATGTAAAGTGTAAAATGACTTGGTGTCAAAGATGTTGCTTTATTTCATTCATTGGAGAATTTTACATGTTATTGTTTGTTCTATACATATATTGGAGAAGTTCCAGTGAACCTAGTCCCTTCATTGTCCGGCCTGGAGAAGTAGTCGGCAGGAGGGGCAATGAATTATACTTGAACTTCGAGACGCCCCCTTCGTTGCCTAATTAAAAACCTCCCCGAGAAAACCCAATTGGGACAAAACCTGAGTGAGGGAAAAAGAGTACCACTTGGAGGGCGTCCGTTTTTAGAAGTTGAAGTATTTGAAGTGAGCGACGTTCCAATTGTTTTGTAGTAGCTTTCCTTCCATTGTTTCTAGTTGGAATGATCATTTGTTTGTTGCTACCGTAATTTTGAATGGTTCGTCCCAATTGGTTCCTAATTTACCTTCTCTTGAATCTTTGCTCGCCTGTGTTTTGGCCTTGAGTACATAGTCTCCGACTTTGAGTGGTCGTACTTTGGCCTTTTTGATGTAGCACAATTCTGCTTGCTTTTTTTGGGCTATCATTCTTATATGAGCCATGTCTCTTCGCTCTTCTACTTCGTCGAGGTCATATTTTCTGTTTTTGTCGTTCTTTTGGTCCACTTTCATTGGAGTATCTCAAACTAGGTTCAACGACCTCGACTGGTGTCATGGCGTCAGTCCCATAGACTAGTGAATATGGAGTTTCTCCTGTGCTTGTTTTTGGCATGGTGCGGTATGCCCACAACACTTCTGGTAGCAATTCCGGCCACAATCCCTTGGCATCCTCAAGCTTTTTCTTCAAGATGTTTAGTATTGTTTTGTTGGAGGATTCGACTTGACCATTACCGGCAGGGTGATATGGCGTGGAGAGTAATCGCTTGATGTTCCATTCCTCAAAGAATTTGGCGGTCTTTTTTTCGGTGAATTGGGGTCCGTTGTCACAGCTGATTTCTTTGGGGATGCTGAAGCGGCATATGATGTTCCTCCATATGAATGTGATAACCTCCTATTCGCGTATTTGGGCGAAAGCACATGCTTCTACCCACTTGGAAAAATAGTCAGTTAAAACAAAAAGAAATCATATATTACCTCGCTGATGTTGGCATATTTCTATATGTTTTGATGGTACTTTACCCATGTTTTAACCGCTTTTTGGTGTTAAAAATGCCCAACATGGTTTAATTATTGGTTTTATGACTAATGGAGTTGTGTGTGATGATTTAGGGTGTTTAGAGTGCAAAAATATGAAGAAAAGGTGCTCCAACTAGAGAAAAAGAGGTTGGATGCTTAGAAAGAAGATACTTGGTGCACCCCTTAGCAGTGAAGTCATCCCATAGCATCCCCATAGCATCCGCACCTAGGCAAAACTGAGAAACGGAGGACGAGGTGGATGCAAAGCATCCACCCTAGAATCAATCCCTCAAGCTGATTTGGACTAGAATTATGAGAACTTTGGCCCACGACTTTTGCACGCAATATATAAGCCAAAAACACCCCTTTAGGTCATCTAACATACATCTAACACACTTTTGAAGGGAATTCAACCTAGGGAGAGCACAGCGCCGCCTGGAGGCCGGGTTACATCTTTCTTCCACCAAACTTAGTAATTTTTATGTTTCTTTGTATGATTTGTTGTTTTGCTACCATGTCTATGTGGAGATAATCTTCACGTTCTAGGGTTGTGGTTCTTTCATGACTATTGTTATTCGGATATTGATTTTGATTGCTTAGTTTATCATATTGGTTTATCTATTTAATCATGCACTTAATTATTTAATTGCTTGATCACCAATTGAATACTATCTATGAATCTTGAATTAAACTCAAAAGTGGTAGATTACATATAGAATTGAATAGAGAAAGTTCTTGAACCTGGGCATCAGAGAAAGGATTCGCGATTAGGATAGACATATACCTAATTGCCTTGCTTGGTTGATTCACAGGAATTATAAATACATTCTTGTTGATTCTAACTCCATAGACATATAAGCGTTAAGTTAGCTTGAATAGGCGAGTAAGAACTCGATAGATTCTTATGAGCAATATTAACCCTGTTAACCAATAAACTATATAAATTAGTTAGTCAATTCAATTGAAGAATATAATGGGAATGTTAGATAGCCCATAATCCTAGATCGTTTTCATTACATTGATATCATAAAAATATGTTCTTTCTCTGTTCAAAGTTCATTATTTATATTTCTTAATTTAATTAGTTTAGAATCAAATATTTCTAGGTTTAATTCTTGTTTAGATAATTAAGATAGTCTAATTTAGTTAATAGTTAATCACAACTCCTCGTGGGTTCGACATCCGAGTTTTAGTCACTTTATTATTTGACGACCGCGTATACTTGCGTGTGCGTTTGGTCGCAACACTCTCCCTACTGGAACGGGTCCGAAGATGTCCATTCCACACTTGATGAACGACCATGGCGATATGACTGAGTGGAAGTGCTCACTTGATAGGTGTATCATAGGAGCGTATTACTGGCAGTGGTCGTACTTTTTAACGTAGTTGGAGGTTTCCTTCTTCCTTGTGGGTCAATAATAACCCATTCGAATGAGGCATCTGATGAGGGCTCGGTTGCCGGTATGGGCACCTAGTGGCCTTACTGTACTTCCTCGAGAACATATCTGGTTTGGTTTGGACCTAGGCATTTCGCTAAGGGGCCTCCAAACGTTCTTTTGTATAGGTTGTGATTTATGATGATGTACCTGGCCGCCTGCATTCGAAGCTTTTCGGCTTCTTTTTGGTATGATGGTAGTAATCCCTCATGCAAATATGTTATAATACGATTGCGCCAGTCCTAAGTCAAGTTTACGGTGTGTACCTCAAGTTGGTCTATTGACGAGTGGAGGAGGGTGACTACATTTTCTTTTGTAATGTTTTTGGTCGCCATTTATAACTTGACGAGGCCATCTGCCCCGATGTTTTATGCTCGAGGTATCTGGTCGAGTCGATATTCATCAAATTCTGATAGCAGTTTATGGATTTCTGCCTGGTACTCTATAGCCTTTGCTCTTTGATTTGGAAATTCCATGTGACTTAGTTGACCACGAGTTGTAAGTCGCATCTGAGGACGACTCATCGTGCTCCGTATTTGAGAGCTAGCTTTAGTCGTGCAATTACAACCTCGTATCAGCCTAATTATTAGTCATATCGAGGCACTGTATGGATGGGCGGATGATTTCACCTTTTGGGACCTCGAGTACGAGTCCCAGTCCAAATCCTGACACGTTGGACGTGCCATTGATGTATAGGACACACAGGTCGGGTAACCTGGGATAGGTACGAGAAGTTTACTGCTAGACCTCGGGCATTATTTTGGCACTGAAGTCGGTGACGAAGTCGGCGAGTACTTACGATTTTATCGATGTTCGCGATTGATATGTTATATCGTGCTTGCTCAATTCTATGGCCCACTTGGCCAATCTCCCCGACAGTTCGTCACCATTGATATGGGGTGGCATTGAAAATAGGGTCTCAGCTTTCGTCGAGCTATAACCAATGCCAAGGCCATTTTTTCGAGGTGGGGGTTGTGAGCACGTGATTTTTGCTCTCACGACGATTACTCCCAAAATTATAAAATAAAATAGTTTTGATATCA
>MU735772.1:0-94621 GCA_026770625.1 Nicotiana glauca
TCACTTTAATTGGAAAAACTCATTTCGCCCGTTCTTACCCCTCGGGGTGGGGGCGTGTCGAAAACAGGTGTGACAACGATCTGTTAATTTTTTGCAGGGGAGACATAAAATATGTCCAAGAAATACATAATGTTTTTAGATAAGTTCTCAAAAGCATCTGGATTGCAAGCAAGTGTGGAGAAAAGCTCAATATATATGGCAGGGATCAAAGAACATGTGCAAGAAGAGATAATGCAGCTTACTGGATACATAAATGGAAGCTTGCCTTTTAAGTATCTGGGAGTGCCATTATCAACTAGGAAGCTGAACATAAACCAGTGTCTGCCTTTGGTTGAGAAGATTACTGATAGAGTGAGATGTTGGTCTGCTAGGATGTTATCATATGCTGGAAGACTACAACTGATCAAATCAGTACTTTTTGGTGTGCAAACATATTGGGCCCAATTGATCCCAAAGAAGATTATGAAAATGGTGGAGGCTGTGTGTAGGACTTTCCTGTGGACTGGATCAACTGACATATCTCGGAAAGCTCTTATAGCATGGGACAAGATTTTCCAACCTAAAAGTGCAGGGGGACTGAATGTGATCAACATGAGAACCTGGAATAAGGCTGCAGTGATGAAACACTTATAGGCATTGGCTATGAAGAAGGATACACTATGGATCAGATAGGCTCATATATATTATATAAAGAACAGAAGAATTGAAGACATTAATACACCAAAAAATGCAGCATGGGTGGCGAGGAAGACAATTGAAATGAAAAAAGATGTACTGAAGTTGAAGACAAACAAAACAGACATTGCATCCATTTTGAAAGAGTTTGAGAAGCAGGGCAAATTCCAGATTAACAAAGCATATGTACAGCTTCAACCTCAATTCAGTAAGGTAGAATGGAAGAGTATTCATATGCATCCACATGTGCATCCAAGGTTTAAATTCCACTTATGGTTAGCAATCAATCAGAGATTAGCAACAGTGGACAGACTTGCAAAGTTTGGGATACAGGTACAGGCTGAATGTGTGTTCTGTGACCAGAATGAAGAAAACTTTAAACACTTGTTTTTAACTCTCAGTATACAAAGACATTATGGGGAAGATTACTTAACTGGCTAGGATACAGAAGACAAGTTCAAGATTGGCAGCAGGAAATGAATTGGATAAATACTTTGGCAAAGAAGAAAGACTGTATGGCAGAAATGACCATTGTAGTCTTTGCAATGGTTGTCTACTGCATATGGAAGGAACGCAATATGATCAGATTTGAGAAAGGAAGATATGATACTGATAGAGTGTGTAAGGAAATTGCAATGCATATACACATTCAAGGACAAAAGAAGATCAAATGGAGCCAAGGATTGGCAAATGTAAATAAGCTACCGTAGTATAGATAGAAGAGAATTAGTATAGATTTACTTGCTTTTGATATGTGTAGTTGATATGAGAGATTAATGGTTAGCATTAATCTAGTTTTGTAATGTCTTTTTTTATGGAATAAAAATACAAAATTTCGTTAAAAAAAAAGCAACTAGACTAGGTCTATGTGTATCCATTATCCCACGAAAATGCCTAGTGAAATTTTCATTATTTGCACCCCTTACATTCAAAATGATTATGTGACTAGGCTGTATCATTGGACACATAGTGGGGTCGTTGTTTGGATTCCTCCTCAAGGAAGGGAATAGGATTACCACATTCTTGCCTACTATGGGATCGTGGGGAGGACGGATGTCCTATGAGCACTTGTAGAGTGTCGTTGGGCAACTGAAGATACATTTCTTGTCTAGCCTTTCCTTGAAGATTAGTATTTTTACCTCGTTTAGGTTTGAAAGAGCCACTGGTGGCTCCAATAGTATTTCTAGGTCTTCTTCCTCCTCCTCTTACTCCTCTCGAGCTTCCTGTTGTCTTTGCATGTTTGGTACTGGAGGGTTAACCTCCATTGGCTCTGGTTGTAGACCTAGTGGCTGGTCTTGCATGTGTTGTTGTGGTGTCCATGTTGTGAAGATGGAGTTCAACATCATTAGATCCTCCGGGGCAAAGAATGGTAGGTTGATTGGGGGATTTTGTGGAAGTTGTTGGTTGGCATTATGTGGAATGTGCCACATCTCTTGCATGTTTTGGACTAGCTGTTGGTTCATTGATGGGGCAAGAGGTTGGAGAATGTTGCTCATCCACATTTGGTTGACATAATTGTTCATGGCTAGGTTCATTCCCTCCGAAATTAGTTGTGCTAAGAAATGAGTATTTTGGATGATGAGAATGGAGTCTTGGCCATTGATCTTCATGTTGAAGGAGATGGCTTGGCCCTGGAGCCCTAGTTCCACCCAAGATTGGGGTACATGATTGGGAGGGCTTGGAGGTAGGGCATAGATTATTGGTTGAGGTTGAATGTGGGGTGGTAGTGGTGGGAGATTGTTCATTGTAGGATTTCTTGAGAGATGGAAGAGTTGAAGTAGCCAGTATCTCCTCCTTAGTGTCAATGGAGTTCTTGCCATCGTTGAACTTAGGGGATGATATATGTGGGGAAAGAGGTATTTGGGTAGTAGGGTTGGTAATTATGTGGTGTAGAGTAGTAGAAGAGTGAATGCCTTGCGTGTAGTTTATATCCATTGTTGCAAGATCTTGCATGGATTTGGTCACGTCCATTTGGCAAGTTTCTTCTTCCAAGTGTTGCATGGGTGATTGGTCGTTAGTGTAGGTTGATTGCATGTTATTAGTAAGATTATGATATTGTGTGTTATGTGATTGGGTGTTGGGGTTGCCGAGTTGGATAGGGGTAGTTCTAATGATGTTATTATCCTTTAATAGTTTCATTAGTCCGTTAGTTAAGCTTTTGTCCAATTTGTTGGTTAATAGATTTCCATCATTATTGAGATCTTGTAATGACATGTTTTGGCCACTTGTTAAGTTTGTGGCATTAGTGCCATGCAAAATATTATCATTTTTAATTATTTTTTCCTTTGAATTATTCAAAACCATGGACTCATGTGATTTTTTACCTAAACTACTAACACTATTGTTGAGTGGTGTTCCGGTTGACTTAGGAGATTCCAAGAAATTTTTTTCCCCTATTTTCAATTGAGTATCCATATTGGAATTAGTAGTACCTGACTTTGAACTAGCAGAGGCAGTGGAGAAATACATACCTGGGGCGATGGGCAATTTACCTAGCCTATGTACCAAAGAAGAGCCATTGCTACCTGTTACTTTTGGGTTGATTGTGATCCCTTGTTGTGGATTGGCTAGTTTACCTTTCCCTCTTCTTGGAAAGTGCACTGTCTTCCACTCATTTGAGTCTAATTTTTCAGTGGTTTCTTCTTCCTCATTGGCCTTGCCTTTATGTTGTCCGTTTGGTCTAGTTTTGTATTGGCATTCAATTGTTGCATGCCCCAACCGTCCACAATTCCTGCATAGGAATCCCTCCCCTTCATATAGGATAGGTTGAGTATGTTGGCCAATAAGAATGGAGGTTTGGACTGGATAGTCTAAAGGCAATTCCACACAAAGTCGAGCATACCTTCCTCTTAGGGTGGCTGATGTACATGCATCCACCTTGAGAAGCTTTCCAATATAATTTCCAATTTTTGTAAGAATTATCTCATCGTAGAATTCCGTTGGGAGTTGAGGTAATCTAATCCAAACTGCCGTGCTACTTTGGCATGCCTTAGTTGCAACAAAATTTGGGACCCATTTTTGGATTGATAGGAAATAGCCATTGATAAACCATGGACCATTATGAAGGATTTTGCACATGTTTTCCTCCTTTATTAACTTCACGGTATAGTAGTCTTCCCCTAGGTCAATTAGGGGGTAATTTTCATCAATTTTTCAAAGATCTTGTGTTTTCCTTTTTAGGTATTGATGCATTATCTTTTTGCCCAATAGCTTAATTATTAACGAGTACCTCCAAGGATTGTACATTCTTTGTTTGTCTTCTTCACTTAGAGTGATTTGCCTCAAGTTCTTGCATATTGGCTTCAATGAGGTCTCTTCATTCTCATAGACTTGTGTGTCCATTGCTGAACAATGTGTCCCAACATATGAAGTGTGGTCCATGGAGAATAGTTCTCCTTGTGCTAATTTCTCCTTATAGGAAGCAATTTTGATGGTAGACACTGTTTCATTGGGTAGGGGATTTTGTGAATGTTGTTGTATGTCGGGTGGTTTTGGTGGTATTAAGTTTGATATTTTCGGTGGGGGTTGTAGTGAGAAGGTAGACATTCTCTCTCTATTTTTTTTTACTGACCGTTTACATATTTCCAACCTCCAATTAATCTGAGATATGCGTGTTTTTATCCTTTTATGTAGGAAATTCGTTATATTTGGATATTTTAAGAACTATATCAACTTCAGGTATGGAGTAACAATATAAAGTTAACGCAATACATGAGTAATTAACTAGTTGAATGGTTAATAAATCTGTAAATATGCAAATACTCACAAGCAAACAGATCAAAAGTGCATCAATGAATTAATTAATGATAAAATATGCTTAGTCAGATATCAAAAGGAGTAAAATTAAATTTTGTTAATAACTGAGGGACCAAAGATGCTACTAAGCTATATTATATTAAAAGGAGAGTAGTATGCATTGTGGTTAAGTCAAGTGGCAAGTTAAAATGAATCCACTTGGCAATTTTAGGATAACATTAATAATTAGAAATTATATATAGAAACATAATTAATGAATGTAGTTTAATGAATCATATACATAGTCTAAATAGATCTTAGACAAATCTAATCTATATATCTATAATTAAATTTATATGTTTATTTGTATCTATATATATATATCTATCTTTGTATTTATATATTGATATAATAATAGATTTTTTTCTATATTAGCTAGAAATATGGAGGTGAAAAATTAATTAAAAACTATAATAGAAAGAAATAAAAATATATAAAGACGTAAATTGAGATAACCTATAACTATTTATACTTCAGAGTAAGTTAAAATATAGAATAAAACTAAAATTTACTTAAGATATTAAGGATTTATTGAGTTTAAAAATTAAATAATTTGTAACGACCCGACTGGTTGTTTTACTATTTAGAACCCCGTTCCCTTAAAATAAAACTTCCCACACTTTCTTTAGCTAAATTACGACCTGCGGGGGCGATTAGTTCGGAAGTTAGGAGAGTTTTGAGTGAAAATAAAACCAATTATTTCCTTAAGGTTTTCTTAAAAGGCCAAGCTTGACTTCAGTCAACTTTCTTGGGAAACAGACCCGGATTCGTGATTTGACGGTCCCGAAAGGCCCGTGGAAAAATATGAGACATGGGCGTATGCTCGGAATCGAATTCCAAGGTCCCCAGCCCGAGAACAAAATTTTTATGTAAAATTGTTAAATTGAAGTTTTAAGGAATTAAAGAATCTAAGTATTTATTTAAAAACCTAGGTATCGGGTTTGGGTTCTGGTTCCAAAACTTGGTACAAGTCCGAAATATCATATAAGACCTACCCGTAAAATTTGGTGTCAATCTGAGTAGTCTAAGGGCGTTTTGACCCGTTAAAGGGAAATTAAGAACTTGAAGTTCATTAAATTGGATCAATTGGTTTTGGGGTCCGATTCCTTGATTTAGTATTGTATTGGGTGTTTTGAGGGTTCGACTAGGTCCGCCTCGTGATTTAAGACTTGTCGGTATGTTCGGGCGGGGCTCGGGAGCCCCGAGCGTCAAATGGTCGAGATTTGAGCGAAGTCGGATTTTAAAAGGAAGCAAGGTTGCTGCTTCTGTCAAAACCGCTTCTACGGCTCTTTGACCGCAGAAGCGCTGCCGGATAAGCGGCCAGCTGGTCGCAGAAGTGGAAGGGCCAGGAAGGGTGAATACCGCATAAGCGGCCCTGGGACCGCAAAAGGGGTCCCGCATGTGCGAAAGCATGACCACAGAAGCGGTCCAGTCCACAGTGCTCCCAAACCGCAAAAGCGGTTGTTTTTCCGCAGAAGCGGACACCGCCTATGCGGTAATTTGTCCGCATATACGAAAATCGATGGGGGCAGTAAGGGTTCATTAAATACGAACCCAAGCTCCTTCTCTCTCATTTTCACTCCACTTGGGCAATTTTGAAGGTTCCAAAGAGAGAATTTCTTCCTAATATCACGAGGTAAGTAATTCCCACTCACTCTTAGCTTAAATACATGAACATTACATAGATTTAACACTAATAATCAAATAAAATCAAGGGTTAGAGCTAGACCTAGGGTTTTGATAAAATTAGGATTTAACCACCTAATTAGTTATGTAATGAACTAAAAAGCACATATTAGTAATCCTTAGGTTATAGAGAGTAATTTCCTTCAAAAAATCTCGGAATCCGGGCACGTAGGCCGGGGTCGGAATTTTGAAAACTTGCGGGAAAGGTTGGGAAATCATTTAATTAGTTGGAATTCAACTTTGTGAGCACTTATTGACTAATTCTTGCTTTATTTAACTAGTTGGTGGTCGTTCGGCTTTGAATTAACGTTGGAGCCTATTCTTGTTATTGAAGGAACACTTCAGAGTGAGGTGAGTCTCCTTTCTAATCTTGTGAGGGGGAAATTACCCCATAGGTGAGTTAAACTAATTATGTTCTCCTAATTGCGGGGGCTACGTACGCACGAGGTGACGAGAGTCCGTGCGTAGCTACTATTATGCTATTGTTCGGGTAGACTAGGACCCAAAAACATGTTATACTTGGATTATTTGTGACCCCATTGATGGCTTGGAATGCTTTAATCACATTAAATTAATAAATGTATTTCTAAAAGACTTAAGCTCTGTTTTTCTCAAATTATTGAAGAGAATTGGCCTTTGTTGGATATCTGCTCCATGATGACTTCTTGACTTATTATCTGTCTGCGTGTGTTTATATTTATGTTGGAACAGGCCGATCGCCTCGGTTAAATGGATGCATCTATGGTACGGGCCGCTCGACCCTCGGCAGTGCACACTTTACATTTCTGTTGGAGCGGGCCGTCGACCTCGGCATGATTTGCGCATGTTTGTGCTGTTGTCTTGAACTCATTTGAGTTTTTTATGCCACATTATGGCTCGAGATCATTTTATTAATAATGATAAGAAATCTAAGGAAATTTTCCATGAGAATATTATATGACTATCTAGATTAGAATCATGCTTATAAAACAAACCCCCTGCTTGAATATATTGATTAAGGATAAATGGTCATTGGACTGCTAGTGAGTGTCAGAATTGACCATCTCGTCTCTACTCCTTCGGGATTAGGCGGGACACTCATTGGGTACACGTTATTTTTGTACCCATACTACACTTGCTGTGCATTTTTGTTGCATAGGTATATGAGATTCCAGTGGTCTACTAGACGCAACAGCATGGACGATTCTGGGACTAGGTGAGCTGCATCATTCGAGACGACCGCAACTAGGGTAGTCCCTTTCCAGCACTATATTTACTTTCCGTTCACTGTATTCCAGACGGAGGTTGTATTTTTATCACTCTTATCAGTAGATGCTCATGTACTTGTGACTCCGGGTTCTGGGATGGTTGAAAAATTATTATAATTGTTTAACTCTCAAATGTTATTTGAACTATATTTTTCAAAAATTTCTAAATATGGAAGAAAAATCATGTATTTCCAAAAGTGTTAAAACGAGATTTGATTAATTAATCTGGTTGGCTTGCCTGACAGCAGTGTCCGGTGCCATCACGACCCTTAGTGGATTTTGGGTCGTGAGAACATGGTATCAGAACACTAGGTTCCCGTCGGTCTCACGAGTCATGAGCTAGTCTAGTAGAGTCTCGTGGATCGGTACGAAGACGTCTGTACTTATCATCGGGAGGCTACAGTGCTGTTAGGAGTACTTCCCTTCTTGATTTCCTTATCATGCAGTTCAATTCCTTTGAGGCTTATGCCTTTGATTCCTCCCTACTAAATCTTACGTGACGCGAGCGCTTGTTAGAAATCAAGAATTTGATGACTTGAATTGGCACTACAAATGTGGTGCGGGATGATTTTCCCCAGTATAATTGATTAGACTATTATAGTCTCTTAATGGAAGGATATGCTATTATTCAGCTCAGTAACAGGACTTCTAAAAGCCTTGAGGCTAGACACAGGTTGCCATGATGCTTATGAGCGATTATTTTCGCAGTGTTGTTGTGATGGTAGGATGTTTGCCCACGTGTCGGGGCAGTGGTTGAATTGAAGGGAGGTTTACTCAGCGTGTAATCAAGTGATTCAGTATTTTATTTCCAGTAGGGGAAAAGGCTGTCAGACTAAGAATGGTCAGATGTGGGCTAGTGAAAGTAATGAGACTTGGCATTTGCAAGCGTGGTGGAGCTTCTCTTCTATGATGGGGTGTCGTGGTCCTATGGGAACATACCAAGTTCATCGACGTTATAATCTGCTACAATTTGCCTTTATGGCAGGGTATTGCGAGCTAGTATTGGAGATACGACTGTTAGTTGTCGCATGGTGCGGTGGTTCAAGATCAAACCAGAATTTCTAATGTTGACGGATCGATAAAGATGGCCTTTGGAAAGGTTCTAAAGTTAGCAGCAATGGTGGATTCAAGTGCCACGAAGATAGATTTCATTTAAGGCAACATTTGGGCAGAAAAGTATGAGAAAGGACATGTGGAAAGTGTCAGGTGGTGTTTAAAATTTCTAGAAGGCCAAGTATGAGAAGCAAGGCCGAGTGAACGATTAAGTAGATGAGTTCCGCCAAAGTGGGAGAGTGGCGGGGGTTGCATATGGGCTTGGTAGTAGGAAGACTACGCGCCTTAAGGAGAGTCTGGATCGAATTGGGGATTCTAATGATTGGTGATTGAAGCTTACGGGTATGATATGAAGTATGGGCTATTATGCGGCAGAAGATTGATATGGAGGAAAGGAGCTGCTCGAAATGGAGAAGGGTGCAGCATAACCCTAAAATTTGAAGGATGTTTTCGCACATTTAATGGATGTTCGCGAGGGGAGAATGGACTTGTGCAGCTGGAAGGTGAGCTCGGACTCAGGATGGGGCTATTGGTGTCATGGTGAATGTACCCCGTGCAGCAGCATGGGAATATGTCAGGGGGTGATTCCCCTAGGTGGGTTATTCCCCGTGAGTAGGTTAGCGGTCGCGTGGTTGGCGAAGCTTCTGCAAGAATTGTATTGGTTGTTCAACAAAGAGATCGGTCGTGCGAATGTGGATGATGATTCAGAGTTTTTACCGCAAGATTTTGAGAAATTTTGATAAATTATGGCGCAAGGTTATGCCCATAAGAGGTAAAGAGGTCGGGCGAACTCGGGAAGTATGAAATGATGGCTTCAAGCTAAATGGGAGAGTCCCACCGCTTATGATTGGGATGTATGATTAGCTACATGCGTGGTTTCTGGTTATTAGCATATTGATGGGTTATTTCAACTATGAGAATAGACCATAAGTGGTAATTCGAGCTAAGGAATTGTTGGAGGCATGCTACGGTTGGCCTTATTGGCTCATGTTCGGACTTGGAAAAAGATTCATGATCTATGCCTCATATAGATGCAGGTTTCAGAAAAAGTGATTCCGTCGGATGCTTCGTCGAGAGGGTATTCATGTGTTGTGAGATTGGTGGAGCTGATTGCATTCGGGACCAAGTCAAAGCGGGTGGCTCTCAGTAATGATCCTAGTGAATTCATGAGTTTAAGTGTGGTGCTTGATAATTTCGAGCTTATGAGTGCAGTTAAGAATCAAGCTTTGTAGCAGCTTATGAGAAGGCACCCAGAATGTCCTATGATATTTTGACTTGGGGTGTAGCATTTGAGTGTTATGAAGCAATTCATGGGAATTGAGAAAGCCTGATCTCATGATTCAAGGTCACTCGGGGTGAGTGTAGATGGAGTTTGTCGTGTGTTGAATAGAGTTAGTACTATTTCTAAGGCAATCAAGGGTAAATTGGAAGGAGGTAGATTCATTAGCCATAGTTGAACTGGCATATTGGTAATGATGATCAGTTCATATAGTGTGATCAAGTCATGCATGTAATTTGTGGCAGTGCGTGTGCGTGTGATGCCTGTCGGCCGCATTGATTGATGTTATTCAGAAGCATTCTCCTGTTATGGCCAGTTATGAGTAGGCGGATCCCGGAAGGGTTATGGTGGCTTGGACCACTACTTAGAGGTTGGCATATTCGATGGTCATGATAATTCGCATGTATGTTGCTATAGTTCTCCTGAAGCGAGTTAAATGAAAAGTTTTATATGATGAACTGTTGGTCTATCAGTGGTTCCAGAGTTGTGATGGAAATCATGTCTATCATATGCCGGCACGTTGGGTGCAGTGAGTGGTATGGAATTTGAAGTGAGGATCAAGGTTACAGTTTGGTAATGACTTTGATGTCACGAGCTCGGATGAGTCAGGAAGGGTGTTTCCGTGATTTGAGTAAATTGGTATTGTCTTTAGTGTCACTTGAGATCGGTGTTTTGTGAGAAAGTCTTTGCGTCCTGGTTAAGGATTCTGGATCGCTTTTCTGCGTTAGTGCATCTGATTATTTAGATGTACGGGCCCGTTAATTATTCGGAAGATTTTGGGAGCGTGTCTCATGGGGAGATTGTATAAGTGTGACGTGTAGTCACTTGATTGGCTAGGGATTTAAACCAAGTATGAGGATTGTGGTAATATCATTAGTTTGAGAATTTATGCCTGGAGGGCACTTTGTTTATTGGGTTATGAACTGAGGAGGTTGCTCCGGTTATGACGGTTGTTCTTGTGTGTTATGAGGCAAAAAGGGAGTTACTATGAACCTTTGAAAGGTTATTAGCCAAGTTGGTGCAATCAGAAATCGGCTTGAGATCAGTGGATTGATTTATTCCTGAACAGGGCTTTATATCAGGCCAGTTGTGTTCGTTTCAGCGAGCGTTCCCTATGGAGGAACAGTCGGGGAGTTATTTTGTCATCAGCTATTCCAGGTAATGATGTATTGCGCCGTATGGGTTGTGAAATGGCTTGGTAAATTTCTTATGTGTTGAGGTTCTGCGTAGCGGTGATGTTATATGAACAGGATGGCTCTTGAGATTCAGATCATGTAACGCACCTCAGTTGTGCTTGAGTTTTATAGCCTATTTCGCTATATGTTTCCTCAGGGATGGTATTATGCACCTCAGCGTGTTCATGACCGATACTCGGTATTTTGATGTGGTGAGCAATTTAGCTCGATGTGTATCTCCTTATGTGAGTTCTACGTGTGGATCGGGTGGCACGACGCCATGGTTATATTGTGTGGATCGGGTGGCACGCCGCCATGGTTATGATGTTTGGATCAGGTTGCGCGCCGCAATAGTGTGATGTTCAGTACAGTCCCACCCCCATATTTGCTTTTATGCGTTCTGTCTCCTATCTTTCCAGGATTCTATTTCTAGCTGTGAGCCCGCATCGCATGTATGATTCGCGAGCGGGGTAATTAGATCTCCTTTAAGAGTTAAGCTTCCTTTTTCCATCGCATTCTAAGTGATAGCCTATTGGTACCTTGTGGCATCATATGGGACTTTTGATCATGTCCGGGATGGCTTATTGCCTGAGCAATTCGTACTGGGTGAGACGAGATTATGGGATTTAGGATCAGTACAATTTGATTATATGAAGTGTATTAAGGAGCTAAGACCATTAGATGGTTCATGATGAAGCGATGATTCTTGTCAGGAGTATAGAGCCAATGAATTGTTGACTCGGCAGTTGGTTATGAATTACGGCGCATCTCTTCCGTCCTGTTAGTGTTATAAAAGTTAGAGCAAGACCTATGTAGGTCGTGAGGTGCGATGGGAGCATCTGATTCGTTGAATTTTGGCTAAGTTGATCACCAAAAATATTATCGTGGTCCTGTGGATTTTGTGTTGCAGAGTAAGAATCCAGCAAAGTTATGCAGTCATGTTTGAGGACAACGTGTGGTGAATGATTTGGTGATCTCTTGATGAAAACAGGCATGGCATAGAATTACGGATGTTGGAATTGAGCTCTAAGGCCTATTTGCTTGAGTAAAAAGGGAATGTCTTCAGAATTTATCGAGCTAATATTCTCAACTAAGTTGTGGTAGCACGGGAAGCTGCATGAGGTGCTAAACAGTGATTTCAGGCTGCTTCACTATAGTTCTCATCACGTTCGAGGACGAACATATGTTTAAGTGGGAGAGAATGTAACGACCCGACTGGTCGTTTTACTATTTAGAACCCCATCCCTTAAAATAAAACTTCCCACGCTTTCTTTAGCTAAATTACAACCTGCGGGGGCGATTAGTTCGGAAGTTAGGAGAGTTTTGAGTGAATATAAAACCAATTATTTCCTTAAGGTTTTCTTAAAAGGCCAAACTTGACATCAGTCAACTTTATTGGGAAACGGACTTGGTTTTGTGATTTGACAGTCCCGGAAGGCCCATGGAAAAATATGGGACCTGGGCGTATGCTTGGAATCGAATTCCGAGGTCCCCAGCCCGAGTACAGAATTTTTTTGTAAAATTGTTAAATTGAAGTTTTAAGGAATTAAAGAATCTAAGTATTTATTTAAAAACCTAGGTATCGGGTTCGGATTCTGGTTCCGAAACTTGGTACAAGTCCGAAATAACATATAAGACCTACCTGTCAAAATTTGGTGTCAATCTGAGTAGTCTAAGGGCGTTTTGACCCGTTGAAGGGAAATTAAGAACTTGAAGTTAATTAAATTGGATCAATTGGTTTTGGGGTCCGATTCCTTGATTTATTGTTGTTTTGGGTGTTTCGAGGATTCGACTAGGTCCGCCTCCTGATTTCAGACATGTCGGTATGTTCGGGTAGGGCTCGGGGGCCCCGATCGTCAAATGGTCGAGGTTTGAGCGAAGTCGAATTTTGAAAGGAAGCAAGGTTGCTGCTTCTGTCAAAATCGCTTCTGTGGCTCTTTGACCGCAGAAACGCTGACCGCATAAGCGGCCACCTGGTCGCAGAAGCGGAAGGGCGAGGAAGGGTGAATACCGCATAAGCGGCACTGGGACCGCAGAAGAGGTCCCGCATGTGCGAAAGCAAGACCACAGAAGTGGTCCGGTCCACAGTGCTCCCAAACCAAAGAAGCGGTCCGGTCCACAGTGCTCCCAAACCGCAAAAGCGATTGTTTTTCAGCAAAAGCGGACACCGCCTATGCGGTAATTTGTCCGCATATGCAAAAATTGCTGGGGGCAGTAAGGGTTCATTAAATACGAACCCAAGCTCCTTCTTTCTCATTTTCATTCCACTTGGGCGATTTTGAAGGTTCCAAAGAGAGAATTTCTTCCTAATATCACGAGGTAAGTAATTCCCACTCACTTTTAGTTTAAATACATGAACATTACATAGATTTAACACTAATTATCAAATAAAATCAAGGGTTACAGCTAGACTTAGGGTTTTGATAAAATTATGATTTAACCGCCTAATTAGTTATGTAATGAACTAAAAAGCACATTTTAGTAATCCTTAGGTTATAGAGAGTAATTTCCTTCAAAAAATCTCATAATCCGGGCACGTGGGCCCGTGGGCCCGTGGTCAGAATTTAGAAAACTTGTGGGAAAGGCTGGGAAATCATTTAATTAGTTGGAATTCAACTTTGTGAGCACTTATTGACTAGTTCTTGCTTTATTTAACTAGTTGGTGCTCGTTCGGCTTCGAATTAACGTTGGAGCCTATTCTTGTTATTGAAGGAATGCTTAGGAGCGAGGTAAGTCTCCTTTCTAATCTTGTGAGGGGGAAATAACCCCATAGGTGAGTTAAACTGATTATGTGCTCCTAATTGTGGGGGCTACGTACACACGAGGTGACGAGAGTCCATGCGTAGCTACTATGATGCTATTGTCCAGGTAGACTAGGACCTAAAATGTCACGACCCGGATTTTCCACCGTCGAGAGTCGTGATGGCGCCTACTGTCGGAGCTAGGCAAGCCAAACAATACAACATTTCCACTGTTTTCATTTAAACAATTATAATAAACTGAAATAATAATCAAAGCGGAAGACTTATAATACTTAATTAATTGCATACGGAAATGCGGAAGTTTTAAAATACACCTCTACCCAGTATCTGGTGTCACTACTCACGGACTACTACAGAGTACTACAAACAAACTCTGGAAAAGAAATACATAGTATTTGTCGGATACAAGATGAACAAACGAAAAGTAAGGAAAGGGACTTCGGCCTGCGAACGCCAGCTAGGCTACCTCGAGAGTCCCTGGACTGAATATAGCTCCCAGAAATCCTACCGCTACGGTCCGTAAGCTGCATCCTGATCTGTGCACAAAAATACACAGAGTGTAGCATCAACAAAACCGACCCTATGTACTGGTAAGTGCCTGGCCTAACCCCGGCGAAGTAGTGACGAGGCTAGACAGGACCTACCAAAATCAACCTGTGCAGATATATATACAAGTGCAAGAAAACAGTAACAGATAATGCAAAATAAGCTGGGAGGGGACGTGCCATCGGGAATAACAACTGAAAAAGAACTATCAGCAATAAACAGCAGGGCTACTCCGGTTTCATGATTTATATATATAGTGGACGGCGCACCACACGATCCCATAACGTAGCATATAAGTGGACGGCGCGCCACACGAATCCATTTCATATATTACGTGGTAGGCGTACCACTCGCTCCCATTCCACAGTGCACAACATGTCACCGGTATCGAAGGCCAATAACAATAATCAATATAAGTTGTGGTCGGCGTACCACTCGTTCCCATTTCAATATCATACGTGGACGGCGTACCACACGATCCCATTTCGTAACATATAAGTTCTCGGCGCGCCACACGATCCCATATCATAGTTCAAAATATATAATTTGGTAAGGAAGGCCCCATTAGTGGAAATTTAACAACATACGCTTTAACCCGGCAAGGGTACAACTAACAGCCAAAATATCCCGGTAAGGGAGAGTTCATAATATTATACTACACGTCCCAGCAAGGGAACATTTACAACACTTTCTCTTTTAAATCGTCTCTTTCACAACCAACACAATCTTTTCCGAGCCAGCACTCCAATTGTCACAAATCACTATTTATCCTCAACAGTTCACGTTATATGAAACTTATCAATTAAACAAGAAGCTAGGTCACATCATTCGAATTTCGAAACAATTAAGACTCATGGTCATGCTGGACTCCGGTGCATAGATAACCGTCACCATGCCTATACACCGTACTCCACATTTAACACATAGCAAATAGTATCCAAATCCTATTCCCTCAAGCCAAAGTTAGATCAAACACTTACCTCGAAAGCTCCAATCTCGACTCAAGCTTCTAGAACAGCTTTACCCCTTGGTTCCACCACCAAACCGCTCGATTCTAGCCACAAATTACTTAAATACATCAGTAACTACCATTGGAACTAGACCCAATGCATGAAAATGGTTTTTACAAGTTTTTTTCCCCCAAAAAGGTCAAAAATGCCCCCGGACCCACGTGGTCGAAACTCGAGGTTCGGACCAGAACCTGGTTACCCATTCCCCCACGAATTCATATCTATGATTGGTTTTGAAATCGGACACCCAATTGAGGTCCAACTCCGCAAATTTAGAAAAACTTAGGTTCTACCCAAAACCCCAAATTTCCATTTATGAAAACCTTTGATTGAAGTTGAAATCATGTTAAAAGATATTAAGTAGTAAGGAAATTAAGTGAGAAATCACTTACCAATCGTTTTGGAGAAGAAAAGTTGTTTGGAAAATCGCCTCTTAGGTTTTGGGTTTTTGAAAAGTGAAAAATGGCTAAAAATCCCGAGTTTTATACTTTTCTGGTGACTGGCGCGGATCGCGCAGAAACACACCGCGGCCGCACCGGGGGAGGAAAATTGTGGGCTCTCTAAACCCACCCAGCGCGGACCACACTGATCTGGTGCACGGCCGTGCTGGTTGAGCTGCAACCCCTAGCCCTCAGACTCAGCCACGCGGACCGCACAGAAAGGCACCGCGGCCGCGCGGCTCCAGCGCGGACCGCGCAGAAATGACCGCGGCCGCGCTGGTGTCTGCAACACCTGAACCTGTCTAAGTCTAATACCTCCAGGGCCTCACCCAAAACTCACCCGAGCCCTTGGGGCTCCAAACCAAACATACACACATCAAAAACATCCTACGGACTTACTCGAGCGATCAAATCGCCAAAACAACATCAAAATCATTGAATCAAGCCTCAAAACTCATGATTTTCTTCTAAACTTCATAAACTTTCAAACTTGGAACTCATAGTCCGAAACACGTCAAACGACGTCCGATTTCGACCAAACTTCACAGAAAGTGCTTAAACAACATATAAGACATGTACCGGGCGTCGAAACCAAAATACGAGCCCGATACCATAGTCTTTTGATCCATTTTCATTTCCATTTTTCTTATCAATTTCAGGAAAACAATTTAACAGAAAAATTCTTTTACTCGGGTTCTAGACCTCGGATTTCGACTCCGGGCACATGCCCGAGTCCCATATTTTTCTACGGACCTTCCGGGACCGTCAAATCACGGGTCCGGGTCCGTTTACTAAAATTATTGACCGAAGTCAACTTTAATCAATATTAATATAAAAAATTCTTTAATTTTTTTGTGGAATTCACATATTTTAACATAAAAATTTTCCAGCATTCGCGTCCGGACTGCACACGCAAATCGAGGCAACTAAAAGTGAGGTTTTCAAGGCCTCGGATGAATGGAGAAAGGGAGAATTATGGTGATGACCCTTTGGGTCGTCACATCATCCACCTCTAAAACAACAGTTCATCCTCGAATGGACAAAAGAAAGAAGTACCTAAGTCGGGGAATAGATGGGGATAACGGCTCCGCATATCAGACTCGGACTCCCAAGTCGATGCCTCAGGAGGCTGACCTCTCCACTGAACAAGCACTGAGGGAAAACTCTTCGACCTCAACTGTCGAACCTGCCGGTCTTAAATAGCCACCGGCTCCTCCTCATATGACAAATCCTTGTCCAATTGGACAGTGCTGAAATCTAAAACGTGGGTTGGATCGCCGTGATACCTCTGAAGCATGGATGCATGAAAAACCAGATGCATGGCTGACAAGCTAGGCGGAAAGGCAAGTCTATAAGCTACCTCTCCCACTCGCTTAAGAATCTCAAATGGGCCAATGAACCTAGGGCTAAGCTTGCCCTTCTTCCCGAACCTCATCACGCCCTTCATAGGTGATACACGGAGCAATACTCGCTCACCAACCATGAGAGCAACATCTCTGACATTGCGGTCTGCATAACTCTTCTGCCTGGACTGAGCTGTCCGAAGTCTGTCCTGAATGATCTTGACTTTATCCAAGGCCTTCTGAACTAGATCTGTGCCCAACAACCGAGCCTCTCCCGGCTTAAACCATCCTACTAGAGACCGACACCGCCTACCATACAACGCCTCATATGGAGCCATCTAAATGCTGGACTGGTAGTTGTTGTTGTAGGCGAACTCTGCTAACGACAAGAATTGGTCCCACGAGCCTCCAAAATCAATAACGCAGGCTTGGAGCATAACCTCATGAATCTGAATGGTCCTCTCGGACTGACCGTCTGTCTGGGGATGAAATGTTGCACTCAACTGAACCTGGGTGCCCAACTCCTGCTGTACCGCTCTCCAGAAATGCGAGGTAAACTGCGGACCCTTGTCCGAAATGATAGATATAGGCACCCCATGAAGGCGAACGAACTCCCTGATATAAATCCCAGCTAATCTCTCGGACCATATAGCATCAAACTTCTTCCGAGTCATCGGAAGGCCGAAAACGAAATCTATGGTGATCTTCACCCATTTCCACTCGGGAAGCTCAATCCTCTAAAATAACCCACTGGACCTCTAATGCTCATACTTAACCTGCTGATAGTTCAAACATCGAGCCACATACGCTACTATATCCTTCTTCATCCTACGCCACCAATAGAGCTACCTCAGATCCTGATACATCTTCGCGGCGCCTGGGGGGATAGAATACCTAGAACTATGGGCCTCCGCTAAGATCAACTCCCGAATACCATCAACATTGCGCACACAAACTCGCCCCTGCAATCTCAACAAACCATCATCTCCCAAGGTCATTTTCTTGGCACCTCCACGCTGCACCGTGACTCTCAGGACACACAAATGGGGATCATCAAACTGACGCTCACGGATACGCTCCATCAATGATGAACGAGCGACCGTGCATGCTAACACCCTGCTAGACTCAGAAATATCCAACCTCACAAATCGATTGGCCTAGGCCTGAACATCCAAAGCAAGCAGTCTCTGGCTGACCAGAATATAGGCAAGACTACCCATGCTAGCGGAATTCCTACTCAATGCATCGGCCACCACATTGGCCTTTCCCAGGTGGTATAAGATAGAAACATCATAGTCTTTCAACAGCTCCAACCACCTCCTCTACCTCAAATTTAACTCTTTATGCTTGAACAAGTACTGAAGGCTCTTGTGATCCGTGTACACCTCACACGTCACACCATATAGATAATGCCTCCAAATCTTCAAGGCATGAATGATGGCTACCAACTCTAGGTCATGAACTCGATAATTCTTCTCGTGGATCTTCAACTACCTCGAAGCATATGCTATGACCCTGCCATTCTGCATCAATACTGTGCCGAGCCCAATGCGGGAAGCATCGCAATAAATAGTATAAGGCCCTGATCCCGTGGGCAAAACCAATATCGGTGCCGTAGTCAGGGCTGTCTTGAGCCTCTAGAAGCTCGCCTAGCACTAATCTGACCACCTGAATTGGGCACCCTTTTGGGTCAATCTAGTCATCGGGGCTGCAATGGATGAAACCCCTCCACGAACCGTCGGTAGTGACCTGCTAACCCCAAGAAACTCCGAATCTCTATAACTGACGCCGGTCGAGGCCAGTTCTTGACTGCCTCAATCTTCTTCGGGTCCACCTAAATACCCTATGCTAAAATAACGTGATCCAGGAATGCAACAGAACTCAACCAAAACTCGCACTTCGAGAACTTGGCATATAACTGACTATCCTTCAGAGTCTGAAGAACCACTCTGAGGTGCTGCTCATGCTCCTCCTGACTGCGGGAGTATATCAGAATGTCGTCAATGAAAACAATCACGAACAAATCCAAATAGGGCCTGAACACTCAGTTCATCAACTCCATAAATGCTGTCGGGGCATTGGTCAACCCAAATGACATGACCAAAAACTCATAATGCCCATACCGAGTGCGAAATGCTGTCGTAGAGACATTAGACGCCCTAATCCTCAGCTGATGATAACCAGACCTCAAATCTATCTTCGAGAATACCCTGGCACCCTGAAGCTGGTCGAATAAATCATCAATCCTCGGCAGTGGATACTTGTTCTTTATCGTCACCTTGTTCAATTGCCGGTAATCAATGCACATCCTCATCGACCCATCCTTTTTCTTCACAAATAACACTGGCGCACCCCAAGGCGATACACAGGGTCTAATGAAACCCTTATCAAGCAAGTCCTGAAGCTGCTCCTTTAACTCTTCAACTTTGGCGGGGCCATGCGATACGGTAGAATGGAAATAGGCTAAGTGCCCGGAGCCAAGTCAATACAGAAATTAATATCCCTATCAGGCGGCATACCCGGTAGGTCTGAAGGGAAAGCCTCGGGGAACTCCCGAACAATATGAATAGAATCAATAGATGGGACCTCTGCGCTGGAGTCGCGAACATATGCCAGATATGCTAGACACCCCTTCTCGACCATGCGTCGAGCCTTAACATACGAAATAACGCTGTGGGTGGCATGACCTGGGGTCCCTCTCTACTCAGTCGGGGCAAATCTGGCAAAGCCAAGGTCACCGTCTTGGCGTGCCAATCCAAGATAGCATGATACGGGGACAACCAATCCATTCCTAAAATAACATCAAAGTCCACCATATCTAAGAGAAATAAGTCGACACGGGTCTCAAGACCCTCAAATACTACCACACATGAACGATGCACTTGGTCGACCACTATAGAATTACCCACTGGTGTAGACACATATACAGGAATACCCAAGGCCTCACTAGGCATAACCAAATAGGGTGCAAAATAGGACGACATATATGAATACGTAGATCATGGATCAAACAACACGGAAGCACCTCTTTCACAGACCAGAATAGTACCTGTAATCATAGCATCTGATGACTCGGCGTCTGGCCTGGCTGGCAAAGCATAACAATGGGGTTGGGCCCTACCTCCCTAAACTGTGTCCCTAGGACGATCGGCTACCGGCTGACCCCTGCCTCTGGCGGTCCGAGCTCCACCTCTATGGTCTCTACCCCCGCCTCTAACTAGCTGGGCAAGCTGGGTGTCACTTGGTGCCTGAATCATGGGGCGAGGACCCTGCTGCTGAGAACTGCTGGAAGCTCGAGGGCAATACCTGGAAATGTGCCTCAGATCGCCGCAAGTGAAACAAGCCCTCGGCTGCTGAGAATAATGAAGTGGTGGTGCACTGATAGGAGATGATGGTGAACTGAAGAGCTGCTGGTCAGAATGTTGCGACTGAGAACCACGACCACCTGAAGTACCATGAGAAGCCTGGAGAGCTGACTGAAAGGGCCTTGGAGGATGGCTTCTACCATAAGAATCCCTACCTCCAGACGAGGTACCACTGAATCTACCAGAATAACGAGGCCTCTTATCAGACCCCTAACCACCTCCCTAAGAAAGTTCCATCTCTATTCGGTGGGCACCATCTGCCGCCTCCTGAAATGAAATCTCACTCCCGGCACTCATGGCCATCTGAACACGGATCGGCTAAACCAACCCATCCACAAACCTCCGCACGCTCTCTCTCTCGGTGGGGAGTATCAAAATAGCATGGCGTGCAAGATCAATAAACCGAGTCTCATACTGTGTAACTGACATAGAGCCCTACTGGAGACGCTCAAACTGCCTGCGAAGGGCATCCCTCTGAGTAACTGGGAGAAACTTCCCCAGAAATAGCTCGGAAAATAGATCCCAGGTCAATGATGGCGACCCTGCTGGTCTGGCTAAACAGAAATCTCTCCACCAAGTCTTGGCGGATCCTGCAAGGCGAAAAGTGGCGAAGTCGACCCCATTGGTCTCCAAAATACCCATCGTCCGAAGGACCTCGTGACACCTGCATATGAAGTTCTGAGCATCCTTTGACGGAGTACCGCTATATGTGAGAGTGAAGAGCCCGGTGAACCGATCAAGCCTCCACAGAGCATCCGCGGACATCGCCGCACCATCGCCGGTCTGAGCTGGAATACCCGGCTGAGCTGCCACAGTTGGCTGAACTGCTGGACCCTGAGGCTGAGGAGCTACCTGCTCCGGAGTACGCATAGCAGGAGTCTGAACTCCTCCCCCAGCCTGAGATGTGGCTGGAGCTACGGGAAGCAAACCCGCTCTAGAAATGCCCTCTATGAAGCCTACGAGTGGGACCAAAGCGTCCTGCAGCACTGGAGTAGCTATGAAACCCTCTGGGACCTGAGCTGGAACCACGGAAGCTGTTGGAGTTGGAACCTCCTCATCGTAGTCAACATGAGGCTCCACCTCTGGGACTGCTGCTCGGGGCTGAACTATACCCCGGCCTCGGCCTCTGGAACGGCCTCAGCCTCGCCCTCTGCCCCTAATAGGAGCTGCTATTGGGGGCTCGGGCTGCTGCATGGTAGAAGAAGAAGCACGCGTTCTCGCCATCTGTGAAAGAACAGAGTAGAATGACAATCAGTATTTGAGAAACAGAATCACACGACAAGAATGAACAAAGTGAAATTTTTCCTAACCCTGTAGCCTCTGGGGGATAAATACAGATGTCTCTGTATCGATCCCTCAGACTCTATCGAGTTTGTCTGTGAGTTGTGAGACCTATGTAACCTAGTGCTCTGATACCAACTTGTCACGACCCGGATTTCCCACCGTCGAGAGTCGTGATGGCGCCTACTGTTGGAGCTAGGCAAGCCAAACAATACAACATTTCTACTATTTTCATTCAAACAATTATAATAAACTGAAATAATAATCAAAGCGGAAGACTTATAATACTTAATTAATTGCAAACGGAAATGCGGAAGTTTCAAAATACACCTCTACCCATTATCTGGTGTCACTACTCACGGACTACTACAGAGTACTATAAACAAGGTCTGGAAAATAAATACATAGTGTTTGTCTGATACAAGATGAACAAACAAAAAGTAAGGAAAGGGACTTCGGCCTGCGAACACCAGCTAGGCTACCTCGAGAGTCCCTGGACTGAAGATAGCTCCTAGAAATCCTACAGCTACGGTCCATAAGCTGCGTCCTGATCTGTGCACAAAAATGCACAGAGTGTAGCATCAGCACAACCGACTCCATATGCTGGTAAGTGTCTGGCCTAACCCTGGCGAAGTAGTGACGAGGCTAGACAGAACCTACCAAAATAAACATGTACAGATATATATATACAAGTGCAAGAAAACAGTAACAGATAATGCAAAATAAGCTGGGAGGGGACATGCCATCGGGGAATAACAATTGAAAAAGAACTATCAGCAATAAACAGCAGGGCTACTCCGGTTTCATAATTTTTATATATAGTGGACGGCGCGCCACAGGATCCCATAACGTAGCATATAAGTGGACGGCGCGCCACACGATCCCATTTCATATATTACGTGGTAGGCATACCACTCGCTCCCATTCCACAGTGCACAATATGTCACCGGCATCGAAGGCCAATAACAATAATCAATATAAATTGTGGTCGGCGTACCACTCATACACATTTCAATATCATACGTGGACGGTGTGCCACACGATCCCATTTCGTAACATATAAGTGGTTGGCGTGCCACACGATCCCATATCATAGTTCAAAATATATAATTTTGTAAGGAAGGCCCCATTAGTGGAAATTTAACAACATACGCTTTAACCCGGCAAGGGTACAGCTAACAGCCAAAATATCCCGATAAGGGAGAGTTGATAATATTCTACTACACGTCTCGACAAGGGAACATTTACAACACTTTCTCTTTTAAATCGTCTCTTTCCCAACCAACACATTCTTGTCCGAGGCAACGCTCCAATTGTCACAAATCACTATTTATCCTCAACCGTTCACGTTATATGAAACTTATCAATTAAACAAGAAGCTGGGTCACATCATTCGAATTTAGAAACAATTAAGACTCACGGTCATGCTAGACTCCGGTACATAGATAACCGTCACCATGCTTATACACCGTACTCCACATTCAGCACATAGAAAATAGTATCCTAATCCTATTCCCTCAAGCCAAAGTTAGATCAAACACTTACCTCGAAAGCTCCAATCTCGACTCAAGCTTCTAGAACAGCTTTACCCCTTGGTTCCACCACCAAACAGCTCGATTCTAGCCACAAATTACATAAATACATCAGTAACTACTATTGGAACTACACCCAATGCATGAAAATGGTTTTTATAAGGTTTTCCCCCCAAAAAGGTCAAAAATGCCCCCGGACCCACGTGATCGAAACTCGAGGTTCGGACAAGAACCCGGTTACCCATTCCCCTATGAATTCATATCTATGATTGGTTTTGAAATCAGACCCCCAATTGAGGTCCAACTCCCCAAATTTAGAAAAACTTAGGTTCTACCCAAAACCCCAAATTCCCATTTATGAAAACCTTTGATTGCAGTTGAAATCATATTAAAAGATGTTAAGGAGTAAGGAAATTAAGTTAGAAATCACTTACCAATCGTTTTGGAGAAGAAAAGTTGTTTGGAAAATTACCTCTTAGGTTTTGGGTTTTTGAAAAGTGAAAAATGGCTGAAAATCTTGAGTTTTATACTTTTCTGGTGACTGGCGCGGACCGCGCAGAAACGCACCGCGGCTGCGCCGGGGGAGGAAAATTGTGGGCTCTCTAAACCTACCCAGCGCGGACCGCACTGATCTGGTGCGCGGCCGCACTGGTTGACCTGCAACCCCTAGCCCTCAGACTCAGCCACGCGGACCGCACAGAAAGGCAGCGCGGCCGCGCGGCTCCTGTGCGGACCGCACGGAAAGGACCGGGGCCGCGCTGGTGTCTGCAACACCTGAACCTATTTTCTCTAAGTCTAATACCTCCCGGGCCTCACCCAACACTCACCCGAGCCCTCGGAGCTCCAAACCAAACATACACACGACCTCAAAAATATCCTACGGACTTAGTCGAGCGATCAAATCGCCAAAACAACATCAAAATCATTGAATCAAGCCTCAAAACTAATGATTTTATTCTAAACTTTATAAACTTTCAAACTTGGAACTCATAGTCCGAAACACGTCAAACGACGTCCGATTTCGACCAAACTTCACAGAAAGTGCTTAAACAACATATAAGACGTGTACCGGGCGTCGGAACCAAAATACGAGCCCGATACTATAGTCTTTTGATCCATTTTCATTTCCATTTTCCTTAACAATTTCAGAAAAACAATTTAACAGAAAAATTCCTTTACTCGGGTTCTAGACCTCGGATTTCGACTCCCTGCACATGCCCGAGTCCCATATTTTTCTATGGACCTTCCGGAACCGTCAAATCACGGATCCGGGTCCGTTTACCAAAATTGTTGACCGAAGTTAACTTCAATCAATATTAATATAAAAAATTCTTTAAATTTTCACGGAATTCACATATTTTAACATAAAAATTTTCAGGCATTCGTGCCCGGTCTGTGCACGCAAATCGAGGCAACTAAAAGTGAGGTTTTCAAGGCCTCGGAAGCACAGAGATAGGGAGAATTACGGTGATGACCCTTTGGGCCGTCACATAAAAGCATGTTATAATTGAATTATTTGTGACCCCATTGATGGCTTGGAATGCTTTAATCACATTAAATTAATAAATGAATTTCTAAAAGACTTAAGCTCTATTTTTCTCAAATTATTGAAGAGAATTGGCCTTTCTTGGATATCTGCTCTATGATGACTTCTTGACTGATTATCTGTCCGCGTGTGTTTATATTTCTGTTGGAACGGGCCGATCGCCTCGGTGAAATGGATGTATCTATGGTACGGGCTGCTCGACCCTCGGCAGTGCACACTTTACATTTTTGTTGGAGCGGACCGTCGACCTCGGGATGATTTGCGCATGTTTGTGCTGTTGTCTTGAACTCATTTGAGTTGTTTTTATGCCACATTATGGCTCGAGATCATTTTATTAATAATGACAAGAAATCTAAGGAAATTTTCCATGAAAGAATTATATGACTATTTGTTTTCCCATATCTGGATTAGAATCATGCTTATAAAACAAACTCCCTGCTTGAATATATTGATTAAGGATAAATAGTCATTGGACTGCTAGTGAGTATCAGAATTGACCATCTCGTCTCTACTCCTTCGGGATTTGGTGGGACACTCATTGGGTACACGTTATTTTTGTACTCATACTACACTTGTTGTGCATTTTTTTTGCACAGGTATATGAGATTCCAGTGGTCTACTGGAAATAGCAGCATGGACGATTCTGGGACTAGGTGAGCTGCATCATTCGAGACGACCGCAGCTAGGGTAGTCCCTTTCCAGCACTGTATTTACTTTTCGTTCACTGTATTCCGGATGGAGGTGGTATTTTTATCCCTCTAATCAGTAGATGCTCATGTACTTGTGACTCCGGGTTCTGGGATGGTTGAAAAATTGTAATAATTGTTTAACTCTCAAATGTTATTTGAACTATATTTTTCAAAAATTTCTAAATATGGAAGAAAAATCATGTATTTCCAAGAGTGTTAAAACGAGATTTGATTAAGTAATCTGGTTGGCTTGCCTGACAGCAGTGTCCGGCGCCATCACGACCCTTAGTGGATTTTGGGTCGTGACATAATTTCGAGCAGCAAAATAAGATCTTACATAAAACATACAAATTATTTAAAACGAAATAAATATTTATTTCATAATTAAAAATATTATATATTTATCTTATATTATTAAAGAAAAGTATTTGATAATGACATTAAATAAATTTACAAGTTAATGAAAAGCCACATAAAATGTAATAAGACTATATATTAGATTAAAAAAATAGTAAAATTATGTTAAATTACTAGACATTTACTATTATAAATTAAAAGAAAAGGCTATTTGAATTTGAGATTAGAAAGTTCTTAAAACTATGATGTGAATGCTCAAATTATGGATAATACCACGAAATTGAAGTCTTACTTATAAAAAATAAAAAAATAATAAAAAATAATTTTTTTTTTTTTTTTGGTAATTAAATCTTTCATTTACCAGGGAAAATATTTACAAGTAAACCAAACCCTTATATATTTACCTATCAAACTAGTTTCACCCCATACCCCTATGCAGTATCTATTACACTGGATACCAATTTAAACTAAGCACAATCTTTTTTATTTTTCGGTTGCTAAACAATGTATTTCTTGGACTATCATCTTGCAAACTGTCTCCCATCTTCTCGTCTTGTTCTGAAAAATTCTACCATTTCTTTCCTGCCACACACAGTAAATTACTGTTGCTAGCACCATCTTGTATAATTCAGCTATTGCATTTCTTCTTATGGCCCATTTCTCTGCCCATTTTAGTTCTTCTTCCCACCCTTGCACTTGTCTATTAATGTCTTGCCACTCTAATAATTTACTTCACAATGCTTTTGCATATGAATACTCAAAGAATAAGTGTTGTATGGTTTCCTTTTCATTATTACACAGGATACAATCTTGATCAACTGGCACTCCCTATCTTTGAAATCTATCCTTTGTATATAATCTTCCATGTGCTGTCATAGTTAGTACAAAGTTCCATCTGGGACATCCTCCATTGTGAAAAACTACTTTCCTCTAACTTAATTTCTCAAACGTGCCTCGCAACCTATGATATATTTGTTTGATAGAACAACTATTCATATTTGTAATGTCATTCTGGCTGAATCCTACTTCCATCATAGTCCTCTGTGCCTTCATGATCTTGCCTACCATCCATGAAGCTTGTTTTAGCTGTACTGTCCAGATGTTTCTTCCTCTAATGTAGTAACCATGTACCCACTGTACCCATATCTTTTTCTTCTCTTTACATAAGTTTCAAAATTGCTTGCATATGGCAACTTTGTTTCAGATTGCTATATTCATGATGTTGAAACCACCTTCAGACTTTGGAAGGCATACTTTCTCCATTGCTAGTAGAGCTTTTTTTGACATTGTCCCTTCTCCAGTCCTTAGGAAACTCCTGCATATTGCCTGAATAAGTTTTTTGATCTTCTTTGGTAGCACAAATATTTTGGCCTAGTAAGTCTGGATGGTGAACAGAACACTTTTTATGAGTTGAATCCTTCCTGCATAGGACAAAATTTTGCAGTCCATGAAGTAATTCTTCCCATCATCTTGTCAATAAGTGGTTGGCACTGTGCTATAGATATTCTTTTGGATCTCAATGGTGCACCAAGGTATCTAACTGGTAGAGCTCCTCTCTGAATTCCTAGAAATTCTAGGATCTCCTCCTGCTCTTCTTGTGTGACTCCTCCAAAAAACAATGAACTTTTGTTTTTATTGATCATCAATCCAGATGCCTGTGAGAACTCCATAAAACATTGAAATAATAATTGGACTGATCCAATGTCTACCCGTCAAAACAATAAAAGATCATCAGCAAAACCAAGTTGTAAGATTTGCATCATAGCACACTTGGGGTGGAAGTTGAATTTTGGGATATCTGCCAGCTTCTTTAGTTTCCTTGTCAAATACTCCATTGCAAGTACAAATAGAAAGGGTGAGATGAGGTCTCCTTGTCTCAGTCCCTTCCTAAAATCAAATGGTTTAGTTAGTGCACCATTTATCATGATTGTATATGTCACAGTTCTCACACATGTCATGATCCATCTTACAAACTATTCTGGGAAAGCTAATGCATGTAATATCTGCTCCATAAAGTCCCATTCTATTGAATCATAAGATTTTTGCATATCCAGCTTCATCATACATCTAGGTGATACCTCTTTCCTCCCATATCCTTTCAGCAATTCATGACTCAGAATAATATTGTCTGTTATTACTCTGCCAGGAACAAAAGATGTCTGTGAACTATCAATCAGAAAATCCATTACACACTGAAGTCTTTTAGTAAGGATCTTTGATATCACTTTTTACAAGACTGTACAACATGACATAGTCCTATAATCTTTGATACTAGCAGGATTTCTAACTTTAGGTATTAAGGTAATGACAGTGCAATTGATAGGCCTAGACATTTGATTTGACACAAAAAACTCTTGTACAACCTTTATCACATCCTGACCAATAATTGGCCAGGATTTCTTGAAGAAAACAACATTTAACCCATCATATCTAGAAGTTTTAAGATCATTCATATCCTTCATTGCTTCCCATATCTCCTCCTTGGACACTTGCTTGACTAGTAGTAATTGTTGTTCCCTGCTCAAAACTGGTCCCATTTTCATATCATTTGGATTAACAGCTGGCAGACTTTCAGCATTTGAACCCAATAACTTCTTGTAGTACCCCATGATTTCTGTCTCAATATCATCTTCCAACACTATCTGGACCCCCATGTCATTAGTTAAAACTTGAATCCCATTCAAATTACTTCTGTTCTTCATCTGAGCAAAAAAATAAGCTGAGTTTGAGTCTCCCAACTTTAGCCATTGCACTCTTGATCTCTGTCTATATATGCTTTCCTCAATCAGAATCCATTTTTCTAGGTCACCTTTTAGAGCCTTTTCCTTCTCAATTAGTTCTTGCCTCTGTAGCTTAGAGCTCATTTCTTCCTGAGTTGACTGGAGATCCTCCCTGATTCTTTTTATTCTCTCATCTACTCCTTTGTAATGTTTTGTGTTGATATCATTGATAGCCTCCTTTACCCTCTTCAGCTTGTTCCATACTATTTGCATCATACCCCCTTACTTCTTTCTTCCCAGGCTTGCTCTATTTTCTGTAGGAATTAGTGATTGTTAGCTATACAATTTAAGAATCAGAATGGTCTATTCTTCCTCCCCTGCACTTGTGATATCATTAGTTTTAAAGGTAAGTTATCAAACACTAGTGGCTCTAATACCTGCACTTTCATATTAGGCATCATCATCATCAAATCTGCATTTACTAGACCCCTATCTATTCTACTGTAAGTATGATTCTTAGTCCATGAATAGTTCCTTCCCACATACAGAAGCTCATGCATTTTGTATCAAACAGAAACTCCTTAAAATCTCTTGTTTCTATATCTTGCACCTCAGTACCATGCTGTCTATCCTGTGCCTGTAGGATAGCATTATAATCCTCCATTGCTATCCATGGTCCCCGTTGTATGCTATGAATTTGTCTCAACTTCCTCCACAAACTTAGCCTATCTTTTATAGTATGCAGCCCATATATTGTTGAAAAGCCAAATGTGATTGCCTTTGATAAAATACTAATATGCCCATGTACCAGCTGCTCATCAACCTCTTCCAGATCAAATTTATAAATTCTAGGATCCCATAGTACCCATATTCTACTTTTATTGTTTGAACTAGCATTTGATATCCATTTCCAACCATGTGCTATTTTTTTTGTTATCCCATTTGCTCTATGCTCCTTTACTGTATGCTCAACCAATGCTATTATAGCTTTATTATTACTTCTTATGAACTCCCTCGCCTCCTTTTTCTTATATGTTTTATTTAAACCCCCAACATTCCAAGTTATCACACTCATATTGGTATTAAAAGAGGTTTATAGTAAATCTCCTATTCCCCTAGACTGCTCATTTACATTTTGCTTGTACCTGGTACATCACAGTTGATTCTGTTATGCATTCTTTGAGCCTCTTGTTTTCCTGTAGCTCCCTGCTCCTCATTTTGTTTAGCCTTAGATGCTCTTACTGCTGATTTTCCAAGTACTGTAATCCACCCTTCATCCCTTTCTTGCACTTCTTTCTCTGTTGGTACAGACTCACCCTGCTGGGCTGCTTCTATTGTTACCTTTTGATCTGGTTCTTTCTTTTCATTTGTTCCATTCCTGTCTATTCTTAGCCACACCTGTTTGCATGTAGCTACTTTCTTTTGTTTGACCATTCTTTGCGGTTGTTATTTTCTTATCACAGCACAATCATGTCCTATTTTCAGACATTTAGAACAATATGTTGGTTCCCAATCATAGGCTACCTCTTGCTGAATTAGTTTCCCTTTAGGATCCTATACTTTCACATTTCGAGGCAGATGTCTGGTTATATCCATTTCAATTAACATACGTGCATAAGAGATCCTCACAGCCCTAGTGGTGCATTCATCTGCATACACTGGGTTCCCCAAAGTACTTCCTATCTTGCTTAGTGCTTTCATGCTCCAGCAATTGAGAGGCAAATTGGGAAACTTTACCTATAATGGAATAGTCTTCAAAACCTCGTCATGTAAATTGAAGTCTTCAGTCCATGCCTTCATAATTATAGGCTTATTATTCACTGTATGAGGCCCATAGTACATTATTTGATCCTTTTACTCCAGATTGCTGAATCTAATCACAAAGTATCCCTCATTATGATAGTAAATTTGTGGCTTCCTTGAGAACTTACCCACTGAGCTAAGAAACTTTTCCATAGTTCCAATGGTAGGTTGTGACGACCCAAAGGGTCATCACCTGTTTTAATTGAATTCTGTGTCTCTGAGGTCCTGAAAACCTCCTTTAGAGTCACCTCGATTAGTGTGCACAGTCTGAGCGCGTAGCCAGAAAGCTTAAAATGTGAATTTAGAGAAAACTATTAAGTTTTGACTTGGAAATGAATAAATTTGACTTCGGTTAATATTTTTGGTAAATGGACCCGGACCCATGATGTGATGGTCCCGTAGGGTCTGTAGAAAAATATGGGACTTGGGCGTATGCCCGGAATCGAATTCCGAGGTTCCAAGCCCGAGATATGAATTTTTAAGTGAAATTATTTTTTAAAAATGTTTAAGGAAAATTGAAGTGAAATCTGATTTGAAAGTAAATCGGGCTCGTATTTTGGTTTAGACGTCCGGTACAAGTCTTACATATATTTTGAATCACTCCGGTAATGTTTGGTTAAAAACGGATGTCGTTTGATGCGATCCAGACCCTAATTGGAAAATTGATGTTTAAAAAGAATGTTGAGAAACTTCATTGATTTGGAGGCTCAATTCGATGTTCATGATGTTATATTGGTGATTTGATCACACGAATATGTCATAGGGTGTTTTCGAGGTAGTGTGCTTACTTGGTTTAGAGTTTCGAGTAGGTTCCGAGATGACTTAGACTTAAAAGATCAGATGTTGCAGGTTCAGGAATTTTGTCTGGTCTTTGAACCCTCTTGCGCAGTCCGCGAGCAATCGCGTGCGGCCGCGGTCGCCTTTGAGCGGTCTGCGGTAGGTGCTGTGCAGCCGCGGTCAACTTGGTGCGGTCCGCACTGGGCAATGATCCGCAGGTCTTCAGAAAGCCTGTGTGGCCACAGTCCTTTTTGCGCGGTCCGCACAGGGAACTTCAGAGGGGTATAAATACACGTGAATTTCAGTTATTTTACACTTTTCAAAAACCCAAAACATAAGAGGTGATTTTCCAAACAACTCTTCTTCTCCAAAACGATTGGTAAATGATTTCTAACTCATTTTCTTCACTCCTTAACATTTTTTAACTTGATTTCAACATCAAATCAAAGATTTTCATGGGGAAATTGGGTGTTTGGGGTAGAACCTAGGTTTTCTAAAAAATTGGGGAGTTGGACCTCAATTTGAGGTCCGATTTCAAAATAAATCATATATTTAGATTCTTGGTGAAATGGGTAATCGGGTTTTGGTCCGAACCTCGAGTTTTGATCATGTGGGCTCGGGGGCATTTTTGACCTTTTTTGGGTAAAACCTTGTAAAACATATTTTCATGCATTGGGTTGATTCAGTTAGCATTTATAAATGTAATTAAGCAACTTGTGGCTAGATTCGAGCGGTGTGGTGGTGGAATCAAGAGTTAAAGCTATACTCGAGGCTTGAGTAGTGTTTAAGGCATCGAGGTAAGTGTTTGGTCTAACCTTAGCTTGAGGGATTAGGAGTTGAGTCATATTTGCTATTTGTTTTGTGTTGAGTACAACGTATGGGCAAGGTGACGAGTATCCATACGTTGGTATCAAGCATGACCGTGTGTCTTAAAAAATGATAATTGTGTATTCTCAATTGATTCTATGAAAGTGGTGATTGATGATCCTTGATACCGAGTAAGGACTTAGTTGTTTTCGTGGACTTTAGTTATGACTGAATATTGGTGTTAATTGTGTTAAGTAGAAGTGGAATAGAATTGGTTACAGTTGACTCTCTCTTGCCGGGACGTTTGATTTGTTGTTATTGTTCTACCTTGCCGGGAAGTTATTACTTTACTTTTTTTCCCTTGCTGGGAAGTTTATTCATTGTTTGTTCCCTTGCCAGGATTGTATTGTGTATTGTGTTGAAAGAAATGGAAGCGGGTGGTACGCCTACCACAAGATATTGAAATGGGAGCGGGTGGTACGCCTACCACAAGATATTGAAATGGGAGCGGATGGTACACCTACCACAAGATATTGAAATGGGAGCAGGTGGTACACCTACCACAAGATATTGAAATGGGATCGGGTGGTACGCCTACCACAATATATTGAAATGGGAGCGGGTGGTACGCCTATCACAAGATATTGAAATGAAAGCGGGTGGTATGCCTACCACAAGATATTGAAATGGGAGCGGGTGGTACGCCTACCACAAGATATTGATAAAAAGGGAGTGGGTGGTATGCCTACCACGAGTTATGATGAAATGGGATCGGGTTGCACTCCTGCAACGACATAGCATTGGAAAGAGAAAATTATTTGATCTATTCTTGTATGTGTTAGCAGTTTAATAGTTGATTTCATTATCAATTCTTGAGAATTTAGTTTACGTTGCTAACCCCAAAGCATGTTTCCCCTCCCCTGTTATACTTGCTATTTTCCTGTTATTTCTTTTGCCATATATTATATGACTGTACAGGTTTATCTGGAGTCAGGTCCTAGCCTCGTCACTACCTCGTCGGGGTTAGTCCAGACACTTACCTGCACATGGGGTCGGTTGTGCTGATACTACACTCTACACTTATGTGCAGATATCGGAGCAGCATTTGAGCAGCAGTAGTAGTCTAGGAGCGAGCCTTCAGGCTAGTGAGATACCGAGCTAGCCTTGCAGGCGTTCGCAAGCCCCGCGTCTCCTCTATCTTTTACTTCAGCCTGTTATCTCATGTATTTCGAGACAAACGGTTTACATTTCCTTTCAAACATTTGTATTTAGTATTCTTAGTAGTCTGTGAGTCAATGTGACACCAGATCTTGGGTAGAGGCAAATGATGAGTTTTGTATTATTGTTTAGTTTACTTAATTTATGTCTTCCGCTTTATCTTCATGTTACGTTGTTATCGAATTGTTTAACACCTATTTTTATAGCAGATGAATAAGGATTTTAAATAAAAGTGTTAGAAGTCTTGAATGTAGCTTGCCTAGCTTCTACGAGTATGCTCCATCATGATTCCCAAGGGTGGGAATTCCGGATCGTGACAAGTTGGTATCAGAGCACTAGGTTACATAGGTCTCACAACTCATAGACAAGCTCGGTAGAGTCTGAGGGATCGGTACGGAGATGTCTGTATTTATCCCTAGAGGCTACACAGTTAGGAAAACTTCACATTAGTTCTTTCTTGTCGTGCGGTTCTATTTCTCAATGCTGATTTCCTTTCTACTCTGTTCTTTCGCAGATGGAGAGAACATGTGCTTCCTCATCTACCGCTCAGCAGTTCGAGCCCCCGGCAGCAGCTCCCGTGAGGGGCAGAGGCTAAGGCCGTGCTAGAGGACGAGGTAGGGGCAGAGCTTAGCCCCGAGTAGCAGCCCAGTGGTGGAGCCTCAAGTTAATTTTGACAAGGAAGTTCCGGCCCCAGCAGTTTTGGTGGGCCCAGCTCAAGTCCTAGAGGGGTTTATTGCCACCCCAGTTCTTCAAGATGCTCTGGTCCGATTGGTGGGCCTCATAGAGAGTGTCACCCGAGCAGGGTTTCTTCCTGTAGCACCAACCACTTCTCATGATGGAGGAGGGGCTCAGACTCCTGCTACATGCACTCCGGAGCAGGTAGCTCCCCAGGTTCATGTTCCAATGGTTTAACCAGCTATGGTAGTTCAGCCGGGTGTAGTGGCTCAGACCGACAATGGAGTGGCCATGTCCGCCGATGCTTTATGGAGACTGGACAGATTCAACAAGATCTTCACTACCACTTTTAGCGGAGCTTCTTCTGAGGACCCCCAGGACTTCATATACAGCTGCCACGAGGTTCTTAGGAATATGGGCATTGTTGAGACCAATAGGGTTGATTTTGCTACATTTCGATTTTTTGGATCCGCCAAGACTTGGTGGAGGAATTATTGCTTAGCCATACCAACATGGTCGAAATCTTTGACTTGGAAGCAGTTTTCAGTATTATTTCTGGAGAAGTTTCTCCCCGTGACTCAGAGAGAGGCCTTGCGGAGGCAGTTTGAGCATCTCCAGCAGGGTTCCATGAGGGTCTCTCAATATAAGACCCGGTTCATCGATCTAGCTCACCATGCTCTTGTTATACTTCCCACCGTGAGAGAGAGGGTGAGAAGGTTTATTGATGGTTTGATTCAGCCGATTCGTCTTCAGATGGCCAAGGAGGCCGGGAGTGGGATCACTTTTCAGGAGGCAGCCAATGTGGCCTGCATAGTTGAGATGGTTCTGTCACACGGAGGTGGTCATGGGTCAGACAAAAGGCCCCGTCATTCAGGAAAATTCAGTGGTACCTCATCTGGAGATAGAGATTCGTATGGTAGGGGCCATCCTCCTAGGCCCTTTCAGTCAGCTCTTTAGGTTTCTCATGGCACTTCAGGTAGCCGCGGTCCTCCGATGCAGTATTCTGATCAGCACTCCTTCAGCGCACTGCCAACACCTATCAGTGCACCACCACTTCAGAGTTTCCAGGGTCGTTAGCCCTAGTAGTTAAGATCATGTTTTACTTGTGGCGACCCGAGGCACATTGCTATGTATTGCCCTCGAGCTTCGAGCTTCGAGCAGTTCTCTGGATCAGGGTTCCCATGCTATAGTTCAGGCACTAGGTGTTCCACAGGCCGCCCAACCAGCTAGAGGTAGGGGTAGATGTGCTATAGGTGGAGGTAGAGGTCTTAGAGGTAGAGCTCAGGCCGCTAGAGGTGGAGGCCAGCCAGCAGCGGGCCGTCCCAGAGAGGTAGTTCAGGGTGGTGGGGCCCAACCCCGATGTTATGCTCTTTCGGCCAGGCCCGAGGCTGAGTCTTCCGATGCCGTCATTATAGGTAATATTCTTATTTGTGACAGAGATGCTTCAGTGTTGTGTGACACTGGGTCTACGTATTCATATTTGTCATCTTATTTTTCCCCGTACCTGGTTATGCCTAGTGATTCATTGAGTATCCCCATATATATGTCTACACCGGTAGGTGATTCTATTATGGTCGATTGGGTTCATCATTCTTGTATTGTAGTGATTGGGGGTCTTGAGACCTGTATTGATTTATTGCTTTTAGACATGGTAGATTTCGATGTTATATTGGGGATGGATTGGTTATCCCCGTACCATGCTATCTTGGATTGCTATGCCAAGACTGTGACCTTAGTCTTACTAGATTTGCCCTGTTTAGAGTGGAGAGGGATTGCTGGTCGTTCTGCCCGCAGTGTCATTTTGTATGTCAAGACTCGATGTATGGTCGAGAAGGGGTGTTTGGCCTATTTATCTTATGGTCGCGATTCTAGTGCGAAGGTCCCTTCTATTGATTCTGTACCCATTGTTCGGGAGTTTCCTGAGGTTTTCCCTTCAGACCTGCCGAGTATGTCGCCCGACAGGGATATCGACTTTTGCATTGATCTGGCTCCGGGCACTCAGCCCATTTCTATCCCGTCGTATCGCATGGCCCCGCCAGAGTTGAAAGAGTTAAAGGATCAGTTGTAGAATTTGCTTGAGAAGGGTTTCATTAGACCCAGCGTCTCGCCTTGGGGTGCGTCGATGTTGTTTGTGAAGAAAAAGGATGGTTCGATGAGAATGTGCATTGATTACCGGCAATTGAACAAAGTTACAATCAAGAATAAGTATCCACTGTTGACGCCCATTTTTTCCAAATGGAGTTCAAAATCGGGTATACGATATTTGGGGGGACAATTCTATTCCCTTGCGAGAATTAGGTTTTGGATTTTGGAGAGTAGCCACCTAATGATTATAGTGCATTAGGACACTTAACCAAAGTTTGGGTAAGGGCTAGAAATTTTCTCGAGGGGAAGGCGTTAGGCACCCCTCAATATCCACTAGTGTGGTTCCCGGCCATGCTACAATTGTGACTTTAAGCAATGAACAAGACAAGTAGAGAATAAAGAAGAGGGTTTCCACATAGTATTGCAAACAAGTTTAATAGTTTGAAAAAAGAAAAAGGAGTGGAAAATATAGGAAGTTAGTTTTAAAGAAAACTTAAAAATAATAACAAGTAAAAAAAGAAAAGGGGTCCTAGGTTTGTAAATAATATAGATCACATCAATGCGATACCCGGCGTACACTCCTCAAAAGAGGGGTCGCACGTGATATTAGCGCACCGGTCATCATATCCATATTCTACCTTTCCCACCCCGTTAAGATATTAAAGCGCGAAATGTCTCGTTACTTATTGCATGCTAGTACCTATCCCAATCCTATCAGTCCCGGAGGCATTTAGGACTACTAGTCCTAAAGGGAAAGGGATTTGGGGTCTTTTGAGAGTTTTCAAAGGACAAAATACTAGGGCGTCAATCAAAACACATAATGCAAGTAAGGGGAAAGCAAATAAGCTAGTAGGGCTCAAGTAAGCCTCCTTAAATCAGATAGAGCCATAGAGTTTAGCATGTCTTGCACGTACTAGTTTGGTCTTTAAAAATAAATTAAAGCGATAAGCGGACTGGTTCAACACATATTTTTAGACAGGAAGTCCGCATTAGGCTAGCTCGAATGTAGTTGTCAAAACTGATCCAATTGATTAATTAGCCCACTTTTATCTATGTGTTGGACAGAACTAACGATTTTAAACAAACTGACTATAAAAGAGTTGTAGGATAAAATAAGTTTCAGGAAAAGATTGCAGACTTGATACAGAAAAAATGGTTTAAAAACGAGTTTCAGAAAGCAGACTGTTTAGGAAAAAGAATTGCCAAATTTAACAAAGGAACTGAGTTGCAGACTTATTAAAAGAGGGTTGTCAGATAAATATAAAGAAGTAATTTTAGGCTGGTTTGGAAAATATTTACCAGAGTTAACAAAATAGAGTAAGTTTCAGAAAAGTGCACTGATTTGATTATGAGAAAAGGTTTTAAAAGTTCGAAAGGGATGCAGAAAGTTGTTTGTTTTATGAAATCGATACTATTTTAAACGAGTGAGATAGTTCTGATTCAAGATTTCCCTATAGGCATGCTCTCTATACGTTACTGATTATGAAGCATTTTCAAACATTAATAGGAGCCTTATGAACAATGATATCTATATGCCATTTGTTATTATTAATCCTAACAGTTTGCCTAATGACATTGTCATATGCAGAAATGTAAACCCCTATAAGCATGGTATCTATATGCAGAAAATTAGAAGTTAATCCCTATAGACATGCTTTCTACGTGTAAAGTTGCACAAATCAGAAATTAAATCCTATAGGCATGGTTTCTACCCTTTGTGCATAGAAGTAACCCCCCTCCCTTTTTCACTAAATCCCCATGAGTTTATACAAATTATTACAAACCAGTAAAATCAGACTGAAATTAAAAGTACATCAAAAACAACTAGCTACATACGAGAAGCCTAATTCAGACTTAGTGTCTAACAATATAAGATTGAACCACTTTCGAGATTAAGATTTCCATACCTTCTCTTATCTAGGGTGTTTCAGAGATCCAAGGAGTTTCAGAAACTCCAGGCAGTGCTTACACCCAAGATATTAATCAGAATGGGTTATAGTGCAGTGTGGAAGAGCCAGCCCTCAAGTGTCCAAGTTCAAAGAGAGCTCCTGGATCCAAAGGCAAGTCTCACAAGAGGGGGGTAGAACTTAAGTTCTAATTATGAGTGCAAGTGCATATAGGGGGTTAGGGATTGCCAAGGCAGGCTGGTGGTTATGCCTAGTCATAAGGTAGGCTGGCACACCCCTGACCAAGCCTGTTCAGCCAGTCAAATATGATTACAGACCTATTGAAGGTTAGGCTATGGTATAGACAATGATTAGGACACTGTTAGACCATAGTTTGAAACTCAGAATACATGTAAAGGGGAAGGGGAATGGGAATTGAAAAGAGTTTAGGACTCAGGGAGTCCAGTCCATGTACATGAACAACAATGTCAAGTGTTGTCATGTTTTCTGAACCATAACTCAACATACAAAGGGAATTGGGGGTAGGGATTCATATAGGAGCATAGCAAAGAAACAAACCAATTTGCAGAAAAGTTACATTATGGAAACAGTAAAACAAACAAAGAGTGGACTGAAGAATAAACACATAGGAGAGTGGCAGAAATTAACAAAGGTAACATACCAGTTGTAGAAAAGTGCAAGCAAAGAAAAGCAAGATGCTTTCGAGCCAAGCCACAATAAAAAAGAACCTTTATGCTTGTAAGTTCAGAGAACTCGAATGCTTAAGAAATTCTAAGTGTATTTGAGAGTAAGAAGTAATGACTTGTTCGTGTCTTATTCGAGTTGTCTAAAGTACAAAAGGGAAGCCCCTTTTATAGTGTAGAGAAGCAAGCAAGAAAGGTAAGAAAACCTTAAAAAATCAGTCTCAAATATTCTCCCTTTAGTCAAGGAATTTAATTTCAAACGGAAAAGTATAAACAAGGAAAGGAAATTTAAATAAAATCCTTCACAGTAGCATAAGAAGGGAAAATACATGAGGTGTATTTAAGGAAAAGGTTTCAATAGTACTTGATTTGTAAAGAGAAAGGAAAGGGAATCAATCAAACAATTAACAAAATCAAATTACTAGGTTTTAAATCGAATGAACCAAACCAGAAATAGGTAAAGAGGGCTTAACCAAAGAAAATCAGTGGCAATCAGTCAAGACCCTATCAAAGGGATCCAAAATCAATCAAGCAATCACCAAAAACCTTGAAAGAGGAATTTTCCACATATAAAGTAAACACTTCAAATAGAAGAGTCTAACATTGAAGTGGTTAGAATCCTAAACAATAGAACACGAGTTCAGCCAGAGACTCATAGGGAGTCTGAAGGTACAGGGTCCCCAAAGTGGAACCCTAATTCAATTTATCAAGAAAACCCCCAAATTCTAGGGTTTCCCCATCAAATCAAACACAAAAACGAGAAGGCAAGTGAACAGACTCAAAGAGTCTCATGAGAATCAAGCAAATACCATAGCAGGCTTGAAACAATCAAAGAAAGTAAACCACTTTAAGGCATGAAGAACATGTTCAGAAAACTTCGGAACTTAAGCAAGTTCATAAGAAAGAAAGGACGCGGGTTTAAACAGAACAGACGAAACATGCTTAACAAGAACACGAACAGAGTTCAGAAAAGCAAAACATCAAGGAACTTAGTAGTAAATACGCATGGTAGAAAAGTGAGAAAAACAGACTAATCATGTGAGCATACATATGAAAGTAGAAAGACAATACATGCGTAATAGAGAAGGAAAACATACGAGCATAATACAGACAAACATCTAAAAGAAAAGAACAACAAGAATCGAAAGACTTTCAGAAACCCTAATTTGAAAAACCAACGATTTTGAAAAGGAAATTTGGGGAAAACACTCAAAATGTCAAATATAGCATAGGTTCAACACAGATCTAGGAAAATAAATGAAGAAAGAACCTTGAATAGTTTAGTGTTTCTGAGAAAACCTAGAAAATGAGAAATGTTTGGAAGAATAAAATCAGATCTTGAGTCGAAATGGTCAGGAATCAGGCTCCCAGTGCTTGAATGCGTCGGAACATGGCCGAAAAACCACGGATCTACGGATATGGGACGGTTCTGAAAGAGGACTATCAAGGTCAAGCCTCCACACTTCGAGCAGTTTAGGCTCAGGGGTGAGCCTAGGCCATCCATGGCTGGAGACGCCATGGATCCCGTTGGAAATGAGGTGAAGTGAGGTGGAAGGCGATTAGGGTTTCGAAGGGGCTAGAGAGGATTTGAAAGAGACGAGTGGAGTTAGGGGAGGCTCCCTCGTGCAAATGAGGTAGTGTTAGAGGGGTTGGGCGATTAAAAAAGGAAAGAGTGGATTAGAGCCGTTGATCAAAATGATCAACAGCCAGGATTCAAAGTAGAAACCGGACGGGTTTTGGCAATCGGGCCAAAATTAAATTTGGGTCGTTTAATTTGGGGGNGGAATTGGGTTAAATATGGATATCAATTTGGGCTAAAATTGAAATGAAATAGGGCCAGATTTTAAATAGCCAATTTTCCTCGTTTTATTTTATAAAAATAATAAAAGGTTTTTTGAAATAAATTGAAGGTACTAAATTAATAAATAATATACAAATATTAAATTAAAAATACTGGAAGTAAGTTTCTAAGTATAAAATGCTGTAAATCATAAAGTAGGCTATAATTGCAATTACATGCAATTTAGATTAAAAATGCTAAATAAATTTGTAAAAAATGTGCAAAAATCACCTTAATTATATTTTGATATAAATATGAGCATGAAATAAGTTATTCACCACAAATGATAATTTGGGGAATAATTATTGGATTTTGTGGTATGAAAATAGGTAGTAAATAGGTTTAAAATTTCCCAAAACTATTGGGTGTGCTTATATATGCACATATATGCTATTTTGAAAGTATTTTGGGTATAAAATTACCTAGGGAAAAATTGAGTATCAACATCCACTACCGAGGATTGACGATTTGTTCGACCAGCATCAGGGTGCCAAGGTATTTTCAAAGATAGACTTTAGATCTGGCTACCACTAGTTGAGGATTAGGGCATCCGATGTCCCTAAGATAGCTTTCCGCACTCGGTACGGGCATTATGAGTTCTTGGTTATGTCGTTCGGGTTAACCAATACCCGAGCAGTGTTTATGGAGTTGATGAACCGAGTGTTCAGGCCTTATATGGACTTGTTCGTGATAGTCTTTATTGATGATATTCTGATATATTTCTACATCTAGGAGAAGCACGAGCAACACCTTAGAGTGGTTCTTCAGACTCTTAAGGATAGTCAGTTATATGCTAAGTTCTCGAAGTGTGAGTTTTGGTTGAGTTCAGTTGCATTCTTGGGTCACGTTGTATCAGCAGAGGGTATTCAGGTTGATCTAAAGAAGATTGAGGTAGTTAAGAACTGGCCTCGACCAGCATAATCTATAGAGATTCAGAATTTCTTAGGGTTGGCAGGCTACTATCATCGGTTCATGGAGGGGTTTTCATCTATTGCAGCCCCGATGACCAGGTTGACCCAAAAGGGTGCCCAGTTCAGGTGGTCGGACGAGTGTGAGTCGAGCTTTCAGAAGCTTAATACAGATCTGACTATGACACCGGTATTGGTTTTGCCCTCAGGCTCAGGGCCTTATACAGTTTATTGTGATGCTTCCCGTATTGAGCTTGTTGCAGTGTTGATACAGGATGACAGAGTTATTGCCTATGATTCGAGGCACTTGAAGATTCACGAGAAGAATTATTCGGTCTATGATCTAGAGTTGGCAACCATTGTTCATGCATTGATGATCTGGAGACATTAGCTATACAGTGTGGCATCTGAGTTGTACACTGATCACAAGAGTCTTCGGTATTTGTTCAAGCAAAATGAGTTGAATTTGAGGCACAGAAGGTGGTTGGAGTTGTTGAAAGATTATGATGTTACTATATTATATCACCTGGGGAAGACGAATGTGGTGGCCGATGCTTTGAGTAGGAAGTCAACCAGCATGGGCAATCTTGCTTATATTTTAGTCAGCCAGAGATCGCTTGCTTTGGATGTTCAGGCCTTGGCCAATCGACTCGTGAGGTTGGATATTTCTGAGCCTAGTCGGGTGTTAGCTTGCACGGTCGCTCGTTCTTCATTATTGGAGCGTATCCGTGATCGGCAGTTTGATGATCCCCATTTGTGTGTCCTTAGAGACACGGTGCAGCGCGGAGGTGCAAACCAGGTGACCTTAGATGATGATGGATTTTTGAGGTTGTAGGGGTGAGTTTGTGTGCCCAATGTTGATGGGATTTGGGAGTTGATCTTAGCGGAGGCTCATAGCTCCCGGTACTCTATTCATCTGAGCGCCGCGAAGATGTACTAGGATTTGCAAAAGTATTATTGGTGGCGAAGAATGTGAAAGTACAAGGGGGGGGGGGGGAATTGTAGATAATTAAAATTAATTGTTAATAAGTTGACTGAAAACTTAAGTAGTCGACTAAATATGGCAATCTTGCAGATATAGTAATTTGAGGTAATAAGCAGAAAGTAAATATAGAAATTAAAGACACCAGGAATTTTTATACTGGTTCGGATTCAATGTGAATCCTAATCCAGTCCCCTTGGGTTGCAAGGGATTTCTCTTCAAGTGAATAAGTTTTCTTTCGAGTACAGATTTGATGTATGTCGCTTAGTTTCTCTAGCACTCGTTTGATACAATGCTTCACCAGAGTTATGCCCTCTTTCTATCCCTGGCTTGTTACACAACAGATCTATATAGGCTACTATGCTTGTTTGCAGTAGAATGAAGTGAGTTGTTTTGGTTTGATTAAAGTATGCTAAGGGTGGAGTTACACAGCGAATTTATACAATGATGAATGGTGAAGGCTTGTCAACCCAAGGGTTTTGATCCTTGGAAAGAGATGGTTCTTTCCAAGTATAAAGAACTATCCATTGCTTCTCTTCAGATCATTTCCTTAGGCAGATAACCGATTTGACAGGATTCTTCCTTGATTGTTGGACTTTCCAATCTTGACCGCTATCCGGATCTTCTAGCTTTAATTGTTCTTCAGTGATTTGATCTGACTCGTCAATCACATATTGCGTTTAATCTTTATTCTGTTATGGAAGATTTGATTTCCCAGAATCATGGAGCTAATCCTGATTTGCTGGTATAGTAATGTTTCTTTCCTTGTACATCATAAGTATTTCAGGCAGCTTCCCTTGTGAATAATTTCCTTCCTTGTTCGACATAGCCATTCCAATAGTTCCTTTTTACTTCTTTGAACTCCTGTACATGCATATTAATTGTATCATTAAAATATGATCTAGCAATCTCCCCCTTTTTGATGATGGCAAAATAATATATATAGATGTAAAGATGTAAACAACAATTGACTTCCCTGCTTAGTACTAGCCGACTTGGCTCCCCCTCAATTTGTGTAGTCAACTGAACTTGATCTCCCCCTCAATATGTGCAGTCAACTTGTACCTATATAGCATTGTCTATGCATGGGCAGCATAATTGACTTAACCTATTTAAAGAATAAGAAGTACTGTCTATGCATGTAGCATAGTCGACTTAACCTGTGTATCAAATAAAGAGTACATATGTCGACCCTATATATGCATAGTCAACTTTGATCTTGCACATAAACCGTTAACCATCCAAAAGATATATATTATCCCCTTCTTTGATATCAGCAAAGAGGGATTAGCAAGTATTAGCAAAAATATTATCCACATAAGCAAAAGAAGAAAAAAAACATCCACGGGCACAACCCAACCACAGCCAAAATAAGTTTAAAGCAAAAAATATTGTCTGTAAAACAAATCCATCTCAGCGACGCAGAAAGTAAGTAAGAGTGATGCAGATTGCCTCCTTCAACTATTCAAAGCTGGTGTTGCCAATAATGCTCATCCCATCCAGCCTGTCGTGCACCTCCTTGAAGGCTTTAACCGTATTCTCCCTTACCCTTTGCAAAGCCACCCTGATTTTAGACACATCTGACCCTGTTTCCTTTGAAATAGCATGAATAGTATCCATAGTCGACTGTGTGGAGGAAAGAAGAGTCTTGATGTATAAGAGTTGGGAGTCAATGGAGCTGAGCTTTTCACTTAGGTCGACAGGAATGGGAGAGGGCAGAACAACAGACGAAGGCTTGGTTTCCACAGGAGTTTGCTTTGCATCACTGATAAGTAGGATTTTAACATGTTTTATGCCCAGACATGCCTATGCTTTGAGTATAATTTGCTACAAAATAGTCCCAAAATGCTTACAGGTTGTGCTTGATTGCAGGTTTGAGCGAAAAAGTGACAAAATGTCAAAGATTGGCTCAAAACGGAGTGAAACCTTCTCAAGTGTCAAAAGACCAATGAAGTGGTGGAAATCAGAGCTTGGTGCGGACCGCACATTTGTGCATGCGGCCGCGCCAAAGATTTCAGAGAGGACACAAGTTGAGACTTAGTCGATGCGGCCGCGGTTGACTTTATGCGGCCCGCATCCAGTTCATGCGGCCGCACCATCTTACCACGCGGTCCATGCCAAAGAGTTCAGAGGAGATGCAGTTTTGGACAATGTCAAGCCACGTGGCCGCGGTCACTATCACGCGGCCCGCTCCCCAACTTCATGCGGCCACGTCACACTTCTTCGCAGTCCACGCCAGTCACTTCAGAGAAGGAAGCAATGAAAGTTAAACAGCTAGTGCGGCCGCGATCATAATTGTGCGGCCCGCACTAACCCCGCGGGGGCAATTTTATCCAGTTTTTCCAGCCCACTATAAATAGAACATTTTATCATTTTTAGGTTAAGTTTTATGTTCTGAAGCAGCTTAGCTCGTGAGACTCGATATTGTAGCCATTTTTGGCACTTAACATTTAACTTTACGATAGATTCATGTGATTCCTTATTAGCAATTAATTAATATGCTTAGTTCTTCATCTATTTCTTCTGTTTCTTCTTTAATTATGTCTAGCTAAACCCATTAGCTAGGGTTGTGGCTCAACCCTAGTGTACGTAATTGATGGGTGTTGCTTTTTAATGATAGATTGATATTGGGTGTTTGTTATTTGGGTTAATTTTATGCTTTAATTAAGGATTGGTGGTTGCAAATATTAATTCTAGCTTAGTGGATTTTGACTCTTCTTGAGAAAGAGAGTCTACGACCCCAAAATTGGCCCAACAAGAAATTGGGATGGACCCATGAGAAATGGTAGTCCCAATTAACGGGTCAAATCTCAAGAGAGTAATCACCCTACTTGAACCCTAGTTGCTTGGTCTAATTGGCCTACCCAATTGGTCTCAAGAGAGTCAATTGGGCAAAATCGCTCTCTCTACCGAGAGGCGTGAGAGTGGGTACAATTGTGCAACGGTTATAACATTGATTCCAAATATGTCAATCTATTATTAGTAGTTTCTACCCGTTAGTTAACCACCTAGGTGATGCCACGACCCTAGTGCCTTTCTCCCTATTAGTTACAACTTGCAATATTTCCTTAGCATAATTTAGTCTTAATCCTTAGTTGTTAATAGTAGTTGATAAAAGAAAAACCAAAAATGTTAGGAGTGCAATTAGAAGCACAAACACATTTCTAGACTAAACAGACAGTCCAACTCCGTTCCAAGATCCGTGTGGAAAATCGATCCCGAACCACTATTCGGATAAAAGCTGTTAGCGACCCGCTCGCCCTACATTCGTGTAGCGTTGAGTCGGTAGCGATCACTTTTTGGTTCCATTGCCGGGGAGCTTACGGTGTTAACTATCTGTGTAGCTATCTTTGTGTTTTTCTTCTCTTTTCTTCTTTTTACTAACGTTATTTGTGTCAATCACTAAGGTACACATGGCTTTAAATGCAAATGACCCTCTTGGCAACGTGGTCGCGGGGGAGGAGGTTGAGGATCTAGAATAAGAAGATGTATTACCTCAAGCTCTGAGGAGAGGTCGAAATGCCAATGCAAATGCAAATGAAAACATACCAGACCCTCCTCCACCTCCACCAAGAGTGGCCCCAAGAGTTCTCCCTAATCAAGGGTACGCGAGTGCAATAGTTCCTCCCTGAATCCGGGCGGGGAACTTCCAGATTACAAATGTTATGCTCACCTTGCTCGAACAACAAGGTTATTTCACGGGTGCCTCCGATCAGAATGCTCATAAATATTTGAAAGGTTTCGTGGATACTTGTTGGGGAAGCAAGCAGACAAATGTCTCGGAGGATGCATTGAGACTTAGACTTTTCCCGTTCTCACTTCGGGGAAAGGCATTAGATTGGTTGGAGAGGCTCCCTAATCATTCCATCACCACATATGATGAGTTGGCGGACAAGTTCATCGCTAAGTTTTTCTCTCCAAGTCACATGGCGGCTCTACGGGATGAGATTCTAGCTTTCAAGCAAGAGCCAACTGAACCGTTACACTAGATATGGGAGAGATTTAGAATGATGGTGAAAGAGTTCCCTAACAATGATATGAATAATGTGATGATCCATCAAATGTTCTATAGAGGCATCAACATAACCAACCAATGTATTGTGAACCAGTTGGCGGGAGGAAATTTTATGAAGCTTCCGTACAATGAAGCTTGTGATGTGTTAGATGAAATGGCTGATACATCTTCGACATGGCAAAGTGGGGCAAATGTTCCTCAAGGTGATCCTAATGTTATACATTTGAACAAGGAGTTGCATGATCACGGCCAAGACATTGCCAAACTTACAACAACAATGAATCAATTGGCGAAGGTGCAGTTACAACAAGTTCAAAACCCGCGCCAAGTCAATGCCATGGAAGGAGTGAATATGATGAAAAGGAGGCAAAGAGGGCAACAACCTCAAGGAAATTTTGATAACTATGATGATGGTGGTGGCTATTCGAATGAATGCTATGATGATCAAAGTGAGGAAGTCCAATACATCAACAACTATCAAGGGAATAGAGGAAATAAAGGGAATCAACAATGGCAACCCCAAGGAAATTGGGGCAATCAACAAGGTTGTAATTAGAACAATAACAACAACCAAGGCAAAAATTGGGGGAACAACAATTCGGGTAATCAAGGGAATCAGAACAGAAACAACAACAACAGTTGGAACAACAACAATGGTCAAGGTGGGTGGACTAACAATGGTGGTCAAGGTAATCGGGGGCAAGGTTTTCAAAGGCCTCCGATGTTTCAACAACCGAACAGCCTGTCGCCGTTTCAATCTAAAAGGTCTAGTTCTTCGAGAAATGAATTTGGGAGAATTGAAGTTATGTTTGAGCAAATGATGAAGAAGAATCAAGACTCCGATGCTCAATTGGCATTCCATAACACTTCTATCCATAACTTGGAGGTGCAACTTGGACAAATTTCTCAAGCTTTAAATACTCGCCCAAAGGGTTCTCTACCAAGTGATATGGTAGTAAACCCTAAGGGTAGGAACAACAATAATGTGATGGTGGTGACAATGCGAAGTGGAAAAGGCGGTGATATGCATGCCTTAAGAGGAAACCAAGTTATGGTTGATGAAGATGAGTTGCGAGATGATTATATGCCTTTGGTGGTTGAAGATGTAGTTGAACCAAGTGTGAGAAATGATGTGCGGTTCATATTCATGAGGTTGAGGAGGAGACACAAGAGGCCGTGAACCCGTCTAGGGAACACGTGATTGATATGCCCAAGCCAGTGGTGCCCAAAGCCAAGGCACCCTTGCCTAGGCCTCCTCCGCCCTATCCTCAACGGTTGGCCAAGCAAAAGGGTGACAACCAATTCAAGAAATTCATTGAGATGATGAAGATTTTGAATATCAATGTGCCTTTAGTGGAGGCACTCGAGAAAATGTCGGGGTACGCAAAGTTCATGAAGGATTTGGTACGAAAAAGAGGTCAATAGAGTGTGAGACAATCAAGATGACTCATCAAGTGAGCGCAATTGTACATTCTATGACTCCAAAACATGAGGACCCTGGTGCATTCACTATCCCATATACCATTGGAAGTGCCAACATTGCAAAAGCCCTTTGTGACTTGGGGGCGAGTATAAACTTAATGCCATATTCAGTCTTCAAGACCTTGGGAATCGGACAACCTCGCCCGACTTCAATGAGGCTTCAAATGGCGGATCGATTAATGAAGCGGCCTTTGGTTATAATCGATGATGTTCTTGTTCGTGTTGATAAATTCATCTTGCCGGCCGACTTCGTGATATTAGATTGTGAGGTGGACTTTAAAGTCCCAATTATTCTTGGAAGACCTTTCCTAGCTACGGGGAAGGCTTTGGTCGATGTTGAGGCGGGAGAGTTGACCTTCCGTATTGGTGATGAAAAGGTGGTGTTCCACGTGTGCAAATCTATAAGGAAACCAAATAGCAGCGAGGTATGCTTGTTCGTTGACATTGTCACGGTGGTGATAGTGGATGACACAAGCGCAATGATTAATATTGAAGATCCACTTGAGGCCGTGCTCATGAACATGGATGTTAATGATGATGCCGGGAGAGTGGAGTGTGTAAATGTATTGCATGGTATGGGCTCGTATTCCTACGAGCCTAGGAAGCTTCCTTGGATCTTAAGAATCGCAAAACTCCACCAACCAAACCATCTATTGAGGAGTCGTCAGTGTTGGAGTTGAAACCAGTTCCTCCTCACCTCAAGTATGAATACTTGGGCCCTAATTTCACTTTGCATGTTAATCTTTTGTCTGGCTTAACTAATGTGTAGGTTGACGCCACTTTGGCTGTTTTACAAAAGCGCAAGAGGGTGATTGGATGGACATTGGCGGATATTCGGGGTATAAGCCCCGCCTTTTGCATGCATAAGATAATTTTGGAGGAGGATACGAGGCCTTCAATTGAACAACAAAGGAGACTCAACGAAGCTATGCAAGAAGTGGTTAATATGGAGGTTATCAAGTGGTTGACGATGGTGTGGTGTATCCTATTTCTGACAGCTCATAGACTTCTCCGGTGCAATGCGTACCGAAGAAGGGCGGGATGAATATGGTGACCAATGCTAAAAATGAGTTTATTCCTACTCGGACGGTGATGGGATGGAGAATTTGTATGGATTATAGAAAGCTTAACAAGGTGACTTGAAAGGATCATTTCCCGCTGCCGTTCCTTGACCAAATGCTTCATTGTCTTGCAGGTCGGTCGTTCTATTGCTTTTTAGATGGGTATTCGGAGTACAATCAGATTCTCATTACCCCGGAAGACCAAGAGAAGACGACCTTTACTTGTCCTTATGGCATATTCGCATTTTCGAGGATGCCATTTGGATTGTGTAATGCCCCGGCGACCTTCCAATGATATATGATGGCTATTTTTACCGACATGGTGGAAGATATATTGGAGGTCTTCATGGATGATTTTAGCGTAGTTGGGGATTTGTTTGAGGAATGCTTGCAAAATTTGGACCGTGTGTTGGCTCGATGTGAAGACACGAACCTAGTTCTCAATTGGGAAAAATGCCATTTTATGGTAGAAGAGGGTATTGTGTTGGGTCACAAGATTTCAAGTCGGGGTATTGAAGTTGACAAAGCCAAAATCGAAGTTATTGCAAGGCTAACTCCCCCTACTTCTGTCAAAGGGGTGAGGAGTTTTCTTGGGCACGCGGGTTTCTACTTAAGGTTCATCAAAGATTTTTCTAAGGTAGTTGCCCGTTGTGCAAGTTGTTAGAGAAGGAGGCCAATTTTGTCTTTGATGAGAAATGCATGGAGGCTTTCGAGCTTCTAAAACACAAGTTGACAACAACCCCTATCATTACCACACCCAATTGGAGCTTGCCTTTCGAGCTCATGTGCGACGCTAGTGATGTTGCGGTAGGGGCGGTCTTGGACCAAAGAATAAACAAGATGTTCCATTCGGAGTACTACTCAAGCAAAACTATCAATGAAGCACAAAGAAATTATACAGTCACCGAGAAGGAATTGCTAGCTATTGTGTTTGCCATGGAAAAGTTCCAACCATACCTTATGGGGGCCAAAGTGATTATTCATACCGATCATGCAGCCCTTAGGTATTTGATGACCAAGAAATACTCCAAGGCAAGGTTGATGAGATGGGTGCTACTTCTTCAAGAATTTGATCTAGAAATTGTGGACCGGAAAGGAAGTGAAAATCAAGTGGCGGACCACTTGTCCCGCTTGGAGGAGGAGCGGAGGCCTTCTGATGGCCTTGAGATCAATGATGCATTTTCGGATGAACAACTCCTTGCGGTGTCTATGCATGATATGTCGTGGTTTGCCGATGTAGCCAATTATCTTGTGACCGATATAATCCCATATGAGCTCTCTTCTAACCAAAGGAAGAAGCTCAAGCGGGATAGTTTGGATTATTATTAGGATGAGCCATACTTGTTCAAAATTTGCACCGATGGTTTGATTAGTCGATGTGTCCCAAAAGAAGAACAGTTGAGTATTTTGGAGGCTTGTCATTCCTCTCCCTATGGTGGCCATCATGGCGGGGTGAGGACGACCTCTAAGGTGCTTAGTTGCGGTTTCTATTGGCCCTCCTTATTTAAAGATGCCGGTGATTTTGTTAAGAGACGTGATGAATGCCAACGAGCCGGTGGGATTTCTAAAAAGGATGAGATGCCTCTCAACACAATTCTAGAGGTGGACATTTTTGATGTGTGGAGTATTGACTTTATGGGTCCTTTAGTGAGCTCTTGTGGGAACACATATATTTTGGTAGTGGTGGATTATGTTTTGAAATGGGTTGAAGCAGTGGCTTTGCCCAACAATGAGGCCCGAAGTGTTGTGGCATTTCTGAAAAAGTGTATCTTTACAAGGTTTGGCACCCCCCGTGCTATCATTAGTGGTGGGGGGTCTCATTTTTGCAACAAGGCTTTTGATTCATTGCTTGGCAAGTATGGAGTAAATCACAAAGTGACCACCCCTTATCATTCTCAAGCTAGTGGTCAGGTGGATGTTTCCAACCGAGAGATTAAGAGTATCTTGTCCAAAACTGTCAATGCCAATAGGAACGACTAGTCGAAGAAACTAGATGATGCTCTTTGGGCCTATCAGACTACTTACAAGACCCCAATTGGTATGTCTCCGTACCGGTTGGTGTTTGGGAAAGCTTGTCATCTTCCGGTGGAATTAGAGCATAAGGCTATGTGGGCTTTGAGGAAGTTGAACATAGAATGGGATATCGCGGCAAATCTCTGGGTTGAGCAACTAAATAAGCTTGACGAGTTTAGATTTCATGCCTACTCCAGCTCATCCTTGTACAAGGACAAGATAAAGTACCCTCACGACAAGTATGCCCGGGGAAAGGAATTAAAAATTTGTGATATGGTTCTTTTTTTCAACTCCCGGTCGAGGTTATTCCCGGGAAAGCTCAAGTCTAAGTGGAGTGGTCCATTTGAAGTTGTTGGTGTAACCCCATTTGGTGCTATTGATCTCAAGAACAAAAATGGAAAAGTTTTCCGGGTCAATGGGCATCGCATCAAGCATTATTTGGGGAAGTTTGATGACAACCATGTGGTGGCACTCATACATTTGAAGTGATATTAATGGTAACATGCGTCGTGCCGCGACATTAAATCAGGCGCTTCTTGGGAGGCAACCCATGTCTTTTTCTTTCTCTTTGATTTCTGTTGTAGAGTAGGATTTTTTGAGCTAATTGTTTGTAAGATGTTGCAGGACTTGTGTTGAAGCAGTGGAAAACAAAGTGCAAAAAGTGCAAAAAGTGCACAGTCTCTGAAAACTGGCAGTGCGACCGCTGTAAGGTTTGAGCGGTCCGCACCGGCTTGGTCTGAGAATGAGTGGTCTCTGAAGCTACCCACGCTGCCGCGCCCATGTTTGTGTGGCCCGCGTTGGTCTCACGCGGCCACGTCCATCTTTGTGCGGCCCGCGTAAGCTTAGTCTGCAATAGGTGCTTGGTAAGACCCAGTGCAACCCGCGGTCATGTTTACGCGGCCGCGTTGGAGGATAAGTAACGGGTCAGAGACTTTTTCTATAAATAGGGACCTAGGGCTTCATTTGAACTTTTCGCCAAATCGATATCCTGAGCCCTAAAATTCACTGTTCACCTGAGACTATCGTTTGTGCTTGCATCAAGAGTAAATTCTTCATATTCCTGGTAACAAGTTCTCACATTAATCTTTATTTAGTTGTTAATTTCAATTTTTATTCTTTCCTAGTAGTTTTAACTTCTTGTTCCTTCAGTTTTTACTTAATTTGATGCTTAGGTTAGTGTAGTTGTTGTACTGAAATGCTGGGCATGATTCTAATAGTGGGTAATCAAGTAGGGACCATGTAGGATGAAAACCTTCTACGAAATGAGCATATATGTTAAACCCTAGTTCGTTCCTTGCTCGTAACCCAGCGCGGCCCGCGGTCATGATCTCGCGGTCCGCATGGCACTGATGCGGCCGCATCCCTTGATCTCGCAGCCCGCAGGAGCCTTGTTCCTTAAATGTTAAGATATCACCAGCGCGGCCGCGTCCCTATTTGTGCGTTCCGCGCTGGCCCCGCACTACCGCATCCCCTCTTCACGCGGCCCGCGTTGGAAACTTCAGAGAGGATGCAATTTTTGTTGAATGGTTTGTGCGGCCTGTGGTCGTGATCTCGCGACCTACGGTGCCTCCCACGCGGCCACGCTGCAGCTTGCGTGGTCCGCAGTAGCCTAGTTTGAGGCATGATGCTGCAACTTTTCATCTGTTGTTCTGCTGTAATATTTGTCACCTAATACTTTGCATGTGCCTATACTAATAATATTAGATGTATTTGTTTGCCGAAAATGGATAAACAAAGAGGATGAGGCGCCAAAAAACTCGGATGAGGTGACCCCTCCCGAGGAGAAGAACCTAAACTGACCAAACTCACTCCCCGACCAAAACTAAAGACAAGGAAACAGGTTGTGAGTGACGAGGAACAGTCGGGGAGTGAGTACCTTCCCTCTCAGGACATATCAGTTGATTCGGGGAAAGCCCCCTCAGTCCCACCCCGAGCTCCACAGGTTATACAGTCTGAGTCGTCTGATGGCTCAACAGCGGGTAGCGGCGAGTACTCCACCTCCCCCACAACTTTAGTATCTGGGGAGAGTGCAGAAGGTGGTGCTGACAGTTGATATTCCAAACGTCAATACCACACAAGAGGGGGGTGATTTGTGTGGTACCCAATTTTCGATCTAGAAGAACCTGGTTCTTCTAGGTGTTCTAACTACTACTATTTGTGGAATTAAAATACAGAAAATAAAAGAACAAAAGGATTTTTATGTGAAAAAACCTGGCTCAGAAGGTGAAAAAACCATGACCTACTACTCAGTAGGATTTTTCCAAACATCTACTAAACTCAATGAGCCAAAAACAACATTTACAAAACTCTTTTAAACCTAAGGATTAACTCTAATCCCAGTGTGGCACACAACCTCAACTGTTGTGACACTTTCAAATTAACACTAGCTTGAATACTCAAAGTACCTAATACAATTGCTTCTACGAAAGCTGGAAAGGTACAAGTTTTAAATCACCTACTACAATTGAACTAGAATAAGAATAAACACAATGGAACTGGTTCATCTATCTTGTTCAAGTAGCTGCAGGCGTGCACACTCAATCTCACATAAATTGCTTGCAAAATAGCCTTGCTCTTTTGCTCTCAATTTTGCTTAATTTCAGCGTATGTGCATACCTTTAAAAGAGAACAACTCAGTTATTTATTAGATTAGTAATTAGAGTTGGATTGTGACTCAATTTCTGATCCTCCATTGAGTTTGAGTCCTAGACTAATCTAAACTTCCAATCCTTATCCTGGTGTGTTCTCTTCTCATAAGGAGACATCTTCTCCTTATCCCATATGCAATATTTTCGATCAGTTCAAAAGATATTCAGAAGATATTGCTGCTTGATCCCCAAAGACTTATCTTCTTCACGTGCATCTCATGTGAATGGGCCATAATAACTGTGTCTCCTAAGATGGACCTGGTCCTTCACTGAGTTCATTTGTCATTCTTCAAAACTTCAACTGATCTTGGCCTAACAAATTCCCCCTTTTTGATGATGACAAACTCTCTGCTTTTACTGATCAGAGATCCTGTGAAACTCAGCTAAAATATCAACACTTGAAAAATTTAACTCATCATTAAGGGCCAGATTTAATTTGGTCATAAACATCACTGTTCAGAAAATTGACACAATTTCTTTTTAAGCACAATATCTTTCCCCTTTTGGCATCATCGAAAAGTTGCATAAACATGTGAATCCCAGAATATTAATCATTACTCATGGCCACTAGGGAAACTGCAAGTGAAAGCATGGTTTAGTTAATCCAAAATCAACTTGACAAATATAACTATTAAGAGCAGAATCATCATAAAACAAGAGAAATGCAAATTGTCATTGATAAGGCAGTGCTTCTACACGACAGTCCACAAAAAGAAAAGAGCAAAAACAACCAACCATGAGCAAAAACAAGAAAAATCCCTAATCTGGGTCACTGGGGGGTAACTGAACTGGTTCAGAACTAGGACAAAGAGGGCTAAGGCTTTGAGGAACTAGAGGATTGGTATTGGAGTAGGTTGAGCAGTGTTTGTAGCATCCCTTCACTCTTTTCCTTTTCTTTTGCTAGTTCTGCTTTCAGTCCATTCCTTTCTTCTTCCAACTCAGCCACACGAGCCTGAAGCCTAGCAATCTCGGCATCTTTGGTCCCACATTATTGAACTAAAGCCCTAACCTTGCTATTTACTAGAGGCTTCACTAATGAACCGGGTTCAACAGGGGCTACACTTAGCAGATAGTCACAGGCCTGGACAGTCTTGATTCCAAAGTGCTCCTTACTGGAGGCCATTTCCCATTTCTTCAAAGGAACGTTCAGCCTGTCCAGTACAGTTGTCAGAATGAATCCATAAGGAGTAGCATGAGCCTTTGAACCATTGATGACTTTGTCCAACAGTTTGACTATGAAAGCAGGCCAGTTAATCTGCTTACCTCACACAAGACACTCCATGAGAACCAGGTCCATGTAATTTGCAGTGTGTCTCCTCTACTGTCTAAGCATCAAGCATTTATTCACAAACTCAAAGATCACTTTATGCTCTAGCTTCATTTCACTCTTTTGAACAAATCTTGCTTCAGGCACATCTTCAGCATCCTTTGTATCACAGAAGTTCCTGGTGATTTGGAGTGCTATGGGCAGATCATCTAGACAAGGCCACCTTTTCCTGGTGTAATCATCATAGCCCTCACATGGAATGTCTAGAATCCTGCCCAATTCAGGTGTATCAAACTTCACCTTTACACCTTTCACCACACTGGTCACTAGCCCATTTTTCACAGAGCCATTTGCCATGAATTCAATCAACTCTCTTCTGGCTAGTCTTCCATCCATCTGAAGGACCATGTCCTTCCAACCATGTGCAGCTAAAACATCCAACAACCTAAGCATGTCTAGCTCCTCCAGGTCTTTCAGCAACCTCCCCTTCAATATCTTTCTCCTGCTAAAAATAACAAAACGATCTTGCTCCTGTTCAGACTCCTCCTCCTCTACTTCTCCACTCCACTCTTCATCTTCTTCTTCAGTAATTTTCACTTGTTTTCCCTTCACTGCAGACCTAGTTCTTCTAGCCAAAGAAGGTTCAGCAGGTACAGATTTTGAAGACTTCTTTGCAGGAGTCTTGGTTCTTTTTGGTTTGTCAGTGGGAACCTCCACAGTTGTACCTCTCTTGATGGACCAATTCCATCTCCTCCTCTTCTTCTTTCAGCAGCCTCAGAACTTTCCACTACTTTTTCTTTTCCCTTTTCCTTCTTCTTTTTCTTGCTCTTCTCTAATGCTTCATGTAGTTCTGCCTCACTTTGCCTAACTTTGCTCCTTGTGGATCTTCCCTTAGGTATAGAAGCAGCAGCATTCTTGGGAGATGTTACTTTGCTTTTCTTTGAGGGTTTAGAAGCAACTGGGGTCCTTTGTGAAGACGCCTTGTGCTTTTTTGGGTCATAACTGGCCCCCACTTTCTTTAGAATATCTGCTAAATTCTTCTCCACAGAAGAACCATGTTCTTCTTGTTGCTTACTCATTTGAGCAAGTCCCTCAGCAGCCTCTCCCGATCCACTTCCCCCTGAATTTAAGCCACCTTCTTCTCCACCACCACATATAGCAAGAACCTCCCCTTTCTTTTTCTTTCTCCTCCTACTAGACTCAGCCCCTTCAATATTTTTCACAGAGCCCACCAGCACTAACCCACTATCTTCCTTCTCAACTGCATCAGAAAATACAAAACATGTGTTTACCTCATCTGAGGTTTCTTCACTCTTGTCATTGTTAGAAGACCCAGGTTCTTCTCCCTCACTAGCAGAGATGAACGTTTCAGACTCAGAGCTTGAGTCAGATTCTTCAGCTGAAACCTCTTTCCTTTGGCTGGCCTTTAATTTTTTGTTCAAAGCTTTTCTAAGAGAGCCGGGTGCTACAGTTTTTCTGGCTAACATCTTTTGCCATCGAATCTGGGTTTTTGGGTTTCAACTGGAGGTATTGATGATGAAGTATTAGGGGAAACAGGTGGGGGAGTTCCAGTATTGTCTTGAGGATAAGTCATGGCAGAGTATTTCTGGAAATCTTTTGGGAATTTTTGGAGAAGAAAAGGGATTATCAGAGAGTATTGGAGAAGTGAATGATGATTATGAGTGATGAGAGAAGGTGTGGAGTGTATTTAAAGAGGGATCATGATTAAGCCTGTAACGGCAGCTTTTACAGTGGTCAATTCGGAGTCTAATCAAATTAGAATTCCGTTCTCTTTAGAGATTAATTAGTGTTGCTAGTTTTTAGGGAAAAAAATCCCGTTTTAGTTAGACTCCTAGGATAATGAAACTGGTTCAATGCTCAACGGATAGAATTTCTGAAAGTTTGGTGTACTTAGGACTTCTGCTCATGATTGGTAATTTTATCTTTCTAATTTTGCAAAGTATAGAAACATACCTGAACTTTCTTATGAGCATATACTGATGAACCAGGTTCTTCAAGTAAAACTTCTCTTGATCATGCCTCAAATGTCAGAATAGAAAAACTTTGTAAGAGATTAAAGATTCATATAAACACATGTCACAGGAGTATACTAACTAAAGTATGAGACTGAGTAAGAATTAGTCTAGATATTTACATTAAATTAATAACTCCTAACCAAAATGTTTTTTTCATTTTTTTCATTTTTTCAATTTTTTTTTCATTGTGCATTATGAACTGGACCTTTTTAGGTGATCTTAATCATCCCTAATTACAACCCGTTCCGTTTAAAGTTTTCTCTACTCAGTGCTTTAGTGAAGATGTCAGCTATTTGTTTATCAGTATCACAAAATTCTATAGAGATTAACCCTTTCTCATAGTTATCTCTTAAGAAGTGGTGTCTAACATCTATGTGCTTAGTACTTTTATGATGAACAGGGTTCTTTGTCATACTTATAGCACTAGTGTTATCACAAAATATTGGAATACACCCCACTTCAATTCCAAAGTCTACCAGCTATTTTTTGATCCATAGCAATTGAGCACAACAAGTGGCAGCTGCAACATATTCAGCTTCAACTGTAGACAAGGCTACTAAATTTTGCTTTTTGGTAGCCCATGACACTAGACATGACCCCAGGAAATGTGCCATACCTGAAGTACTCTTCCTGTCCACTAAGAAACCTACATAATCAGCATCAACATATCCTACCAGATCAAAATTACTACATTTGGGATACCAAAGACACAAATCTGTGGTGCCTTTTAGATATCTCAGTATCCTCTTGACAGTAGTCAAGTGTGACTCCTTTGGATTTGCTTGGAAACGAGCACAAAGACCTACACTGAAAACAATGTCAGGTATGCTGGCAGTAAGATACAAAAGTAAACCAATCATACCCCTATACAACTTTTGATCAACTGATGAACTCGGTTCATCAACATCTAATTTAGTGGCAGTTGCAATAGGTGTATCTATTTCTTTGGAGTCCTCCATTTTAAACTTTTTGATTAGTTCTTTTGTATACTTCTGCTGATGGATCATGGTCCCATTTGGACTTTGTTTGATCTGCAAGCCTAGGAAGAAATTTAGTTCACCCATCATACTCATTTCAAACTCACTTCCCATTAATTTTGCAAAGTCCTTACTCAACCTATCAGTAGTGGCCCCAAATATTATGTCATCAACATATATTTGTACAACAAGGAGGTCTTTACCTTTTTCCCTTAGGAACAAAGTGTTGTCAATTTTACCTCTTTTGTACCCATCCTCCAGTAGGAATTTTGATAGTCGTTCATACCAAGCTCTTGGGGCCTATTTGAGCCCATATAGAGCTTTGTCTCATTTTCTCACTGATTAGTTCCCCCTGTCAGATTGCCCAGACTGGATGAACCTGTTCCATCACCTGTTCCTTCTTTTGATGCTACTTCAGTCAATTCTCTTACCAAGTCAATGGCTTCATCTTCATATTCCTGTCTCTCAGAAAGAATGTTAGTTTCATCAAATAAAACATGCACACTTTCTTCTACACACAGAGTTCTTTTATTGAATATTTTATATGCTTTGCTATGTGAAAAATATCCTAAGAATACTCCCTCATCACTTTTGGGATCAAACTTACTTAGGGAGTCTTTTCCATTATTGTACACATAGCATTTGCAACCAAATGCCCTAAGGTGGGATATGTTTGGTTTTCTCCCTTTAAGTAACTCATAGGGAGTTTTCTCAACAAGAGGTCTAGTCATGAATCTATTGATTATGTAACATGCAGTGTTTACAGCCTCTGCCCAGAAGCTGTATGGTAATTTACTAAAGAGAAGCATGGTCCTTGCCATATCCTCAAGGGTCCTGTTCTTTCTTTCAACTACACCATTTTTCTGAGGAGTCCTAAGGGCAGAGAAGTTGTGATCTATACCATTTTCATCACAATATTCAGCAAATTTTACATTTTCAAATTCAGTTCCATGATCAGACCTAATGGATGCAAGTTGATTTCCTAATTGTTTCTGAGTTTTTCTAACAAAGGCAGTAAACATTTCAAATGCCTCATCTTTGGATGTTAGAAATAGTACCTAGGTAAATCTAGAATAATCATCAACAAGCACCATCACTTATTTCTTTCCACCTCTGCTCATGGTTCTCATTGGACCACAAAGATCCATATGAACCGGTTCCAACGTCTTGGAAGTACTTACCATTTTCTTGGCTTTGAAGGATGACCTTACCTGCTTCCCCCTTACACATGACTCACAAACTTTGTCTTCTTTGAACTTGATATTAGGTAGCCCTATCACCAAGTCCTTGGAGACTAATTTGTTTAGCTGATTTAGACTTGTATGGCCAAGTCTTTTGTGCCATAGGAGGGAATCATTAACTAGTACACTTAGACATGTGAGTTCATTTTCTGAAAGAGTTGACAAATCTATAATGTAAATATTGTTAACTCTTTTTCCCTGCAAAAAAATCTTGTCAGTGGTAAGGTTAATCACAAAACTTTTGGTAGAGGTAAAAGCTACAAGGTTACCTCTGTCACACAGTTGTGACACACCGATTAGGCTATATTTCAAGCCATCTATCAAGTAGACATTCTCAATGGAATGAGAGTCTGTCTTACCTATCTTTCCAACCCCAATGATCTCACCTTTCTTTCCATTTCCAAAGGAGACATTACCTCCTTTCAGGTTCTCAAGTTAAAGAAAATGGTCCTTGTTCCATGTCATGTGTTTTGAGCAGCCACTATCCATGTACCATATTTGGCTACTCCCTTTTACTTGAACCTGCAAAAAAAATCAGGGGTTAGTCTTAGGAACCCAAACTAGTTTGAGTCCCTTTCTATGGGAAAAAGGATGAATCAGATTCTTTCTTGTCAAGCTAGGCAGTTTGTGTTTTTCTTGAACAAAAGCTTTGTTCCTTTGACTGGCCTTTTCCTTTGCATTGCATTCATTTTTATAATGGCCAGTCTTACCCCAGTGTGTGCAGATCTTATTTTCAGGAAGAGTGAGGTACTTGTTTTTGGGGTCCCATTTTGGAGCTTGAGTTCCATAGACAAGTCCTCTTTTATTGCTACTATGATTCTCTTGCAACCATGAGAGAGCATCAGAAGCTTTGTTCCATTTGCAAGTTCTGTCTAGTTCATGTTTCACCTTTCCTAGATCTTCTTTTAGAACCTTAATCAATTCATCTTTCTTATACAGTTCTTCTTTCATTTTTCCTAGATTTTCTTCTAGAGTAAGAAATGAGTGATCAGCTTTCTTCTTTCCTGTTCCTAGTTTCAGTTTTAGATTTTCTGACCTAAGTTCTAGAATACTATTGTCAAGTTCAAGAACCTGGATCTTTAACTCAGCATTTTTGTTATCACTATCATCAGCCCTAGATTCTAGACTTTTGCATTTTGCTTTTAGGATAACACATTCCCTAGACAGAACTTCCTTTTCATTGTTAACTATTTCAGACTCATCAATGAAGTCTAATAATAGCTCAGCCAAGCTTTCTTTAGACAGAAATTTAATTTTGTCCTTGAGATGTAGAATACTTACCTCATGCTCATCATCTGATTCTCCAATGGCCATAAGAGCTTGTTCTTCTTCAGCTTTATCTTCTGAGTCTTTATTAGAGGTTTCACCCCAAGCAGCAACCATAGCCTTGGTTGAACCTTAGTTTCTCTTGGGTTGAACCCGTTCCTTCTTCCTGTTTCTTCGTTCAACCCTTTCTTTCTTCCACTCAATCTCCCATTGAGGGCAATTCTTGATCATGTGGTCAGTCTTACCACACTTATAGCAGCCATCATTTGTCTGTTTCTCAGGAGCTCTTGTCTTGTTGAAGTTTGTACCTCTTGATGAACCCTTTCCTTTCATCAGGTGCTTTTTGAAATCTCTGGTGATCATAGACATCTCATCATCTTCTAGGTCTGAACCTTCTGTAATTTTGAGAGACAAACTTCTCTCTTTCTTGGGTGTATCCATCTTCCTGGTTTACCTTCTCAGTTCATAAGTAGTAAGATTCCCAATCAGTTCATCCAGCCTGAGAGTGGCCATATTCTTGGACTCCTGAATGGCAGTGATTTTGTTTTCCCAAGCAACTGGAAGAACTCTTGTCAAGATCTTCTCAATCTTGTCTTCCTCAAGAATAACTCTTCCAAGAGACTTAAGTTCATTTGTTAGTGTAGTGAACCTAGTGTACATCTTTTGAATGGTTTCTCCATCTTTCATAGTGAAATTCTCATATTGAGAAAAGAGCAATGTTCCTCTGGATCTCTTCACTTGAGGTTTTCCTTCATGATCCACTTGCAAAGTGTCCTATATCTCTTTTGCAGTAGTATAGCTTTGGATCCTGCTGTATTCATCTGGACCCAGTCCACACACAAGCCATTTCTTGGCCTTAGCATTTTTCTCCCACTTTTCAAATCTTCAGCAGTGCAGTCAGCCCTTGTCTTTAGCACTTCCACTCCTTCCTCATTTTTCATTGTAGTTGCCAAAGGACCATCAGTGACTATGTCCCAGAGTTCATAGTCTTCTCATATTATGTGATCCTTCATCCTATTCTTCCACCACGAGTAGTACTGTCCATTGAACAGTGGAGGCCTGGCAGTGGATCGCCCTTCCCAATTCCCAGGTGCAGCACTCATGTTGATCTTTTCCTAAGGTGTTAGCCTCTACAAGGATAACCTTCTCTGATACCAATTGATGTTCCAAACGTCAATACCGCACAAGAGGGGGGTGATTTGTGTGGTACCCAATTTTCGATCTAGAACAACCTGGTTCTTCTAGGTGTTCTAACTACTACTATTTGCGGAATTAAAATACAGAAAATAAAAGAACACAAGGATTTTTGACGTGGAAGGCACCTGGCTCAAAAGGTGAAAAAACCACGACCTACTACTCAGTAGGATTTTCCCAAACATCCACTAAACTCAATGAGCCAAAAACAACATTTACAAAACTCTTGTAAACTTAAGGATTAACTCTAATCTCAGTATGGCACACAACCTCAACTGTTGCGACACTTTCAAGTTAACTCTAACTTGAATACTCAAAGTACCTAATACAATTGCTTTTACGAAAGTTGGAAAGGTACAAGTTTTAAATCACCTACTACAATTTATTTAGAATAAGAATAAACACAATGGAACTGGTTCGTCTATCTTGTTCAAGTAGCTGCAGGTGTGCACACTCAATCTTACATAAATTGCTTGCAAAATAACCTTACTCTTTTGCTCTCAATTTTGCTTAACTTCAGCATATGTGTATACCTATAAATGAGAACAACTCAGTTATTTATTAGATTAGTAATTAGAGTTGGATTGTGACTCAATTTCTGATCCTCCATTGAGTTTGAGTCCTAGACTAATCCAAACTCCAATCCTTATCCGGGTGTATTCTCTTCTCATAAGGAGACATCTTCTCTTTATCCCATATGCAATATTTTCGATCAGTTCAGAAGATATTCAAAAGATATTGCTGCTTGATCCCCAAGGACTTATCTTCTTCACGTATATCTCATGTGCATGGTCCATAACAACTGTGTCTTCTAAGATGGACATGGTCCTTCACTGAGTTCATTTGTCATTCTTCAAAACTTCAACTGATCTTGGCCCAATAAAAGTGATAATGAGGTCCCGGGTAGTGGGGTGCCCGAGGTTGGTGGTGTGGAAAGAACAAGGAGAGCGGAAGTGTGGGAGGACCGCTTTGTTAGTCAAGTGGCCTTCCACAAATTCCGAGAAATGTGGTCCAAAAGAAAATTAATCACAGAGAGAAGCATAATCACCCGAGACTTATTGCCATTCCTCCCTAATGTATATGAGCAGTTTCAAACCAGAGTTGGGTGGGAACACTTTAGTGATGGGTTGATAGAGGCAAATGAGCACATGGTCAAGGATTTCTTCTGCAATGCAGACTACACCAAAAAGGACTCCACTGCGACCAAAATGAGGAACAAGAATGTGGTGTTCTCGGGAAAAGCGCTTAATGAATATTTGGGTTTCAATGATGAAGACGAGACCCAATACTTGGAGAAGCTGGCGATGAATCAGGAGGTTCGCCCATGGATAGCTAAGTATTTGGCTCATCTGGGTGTTGTTCCGGATTGGATACAGGAGGGTGAAAAAATTTTGAGAAAGAACTTTAATTTTGAGGCTAGAGGGTGGCTCACCTTTGTGTGCAATAGGCTTGACCCCACTTCCCATGACTAGACTATCCCATTCCCCCGGTCTGTGCTTATTGCATCCATCATGGCCAGTTTCCCTATCAATGTGGGGAATGTTATGTACAGGGCGATCACTGCCATGGGAATTGACAGCGTATGGAACTACCCGTTCCCCAACACTCTTACTATGTATTTTAGGGACTTGAAGGTTAAGAAAAATCCCTATGATGTGTCAGTGCGCCCAGTTGCCCCGTTCTCATGGTTCAGTGTACAGGGGTCGGACAACCCGAAGGAAAAGAAGAACAAGGGATCCACCTCTGCCCCATCTGGCCAGTCTGAGGAGCCAGTTGAAGTAAAGCCTTCTGTCGAGCCTTCTACTAACTTTCCCTCAATTTCAACTGTGTCTGTCCCAGTTGATGTGCCTTCCTCCTCTGCGGGTCCTAGTTCTTCAGTTGTCCCTACGGTCCCCACTTCCCGGAGCAACCCTTTGACAGCCCAGCAGTTAGCTATGACTTTGGCCACTTTAAACAATTGGTTTCAGTTGCGACATCCAAGTTGTCCATATTGGCCATTTCAGTTTAGGCCCATTCTGCACCAGCCAGTGTCCAGATTCCTCAGTCTATTTAGGAAACATTGAAGACGCTCCTGGCCAACCAAGAGAAGATTATTGAGACTCAGGGTGCCTTGACTAAGGCAGTTGGTGCACATAGCATAGCTTTGGAGAAGCTGGACCGGGAGCACAAGAAGATGAGGAAGTGCAGGGCATCCAAGGAATCTGTGAAGGTACTTCAAGCAGACGTGAACAAGCTATTAGCAGATTAGCTACCTTTAGACTTGTTATTTGGGGAATCAGCCCCTCCAGCAGCAGCAGTACCTGAGCCACAGCAGGAGCAGGCACCCAGGCCCCCGAGGAAGAAGAGGAAGCTACCTAGCACTGAGGGAGTAGTGATTGAGCTGGCAGAGATTCAGGAGACTCCCTTCGGTGTTGTACCAGATGTTCTGCCGGTCCAGCAGCAGGACCCTCTCCCAGCAGCAGAGCACCAGCAGGCCGGGAACTAGTATGAGGTTCCCACCCATACAGAGGACCAGGGGACCATTGAGGACCCGATGCAGACGGACTAGGCCTAGGGATCCCTCTATATCCTTTATGTGATTTTATGCTTATTTTGGTAGTTGGCATTGGGGACAATGCCAACTCTTATTCGTGGGGGTGCGCCCTACTGTTCTATTTGACATTTGGATGATTGTATATATAGTTGATACTCAGTTTATGTTTTTAGATTTGATAGTTGGTATGTATATAATTTTGGCTACTTTTCTACTTTATGTATATATTCATCCCGCGTTGTATATTCTACTCTCCTATTGTACATATTCATTAGGTTTTTTGATTTTCTTTAAAAAATTTCATTTTTAGCTTCGTAGATAGGCTCGTAGCCTTTTGTTTGGTTTTGGCATTTTTAATAAGCCCTTGGTTTTCTTAATGCCACAGTTCTTTCCAAGGGTAGAGTGTTGTGCGAACCGGGTGGCTCTTCCCAATGATAGATGGCGTGACAACCTTCTTAAGGGTTTGAGTCCGTTTTTTATTTTCTTCTTTTGATTTTGATATTTCGTAGTTAAGGGTATCTCAGGCAAAGCTTCACTAAGGGCCTAACACATTTGCCTTTGATCCCATGGTCAAAGACATAATGTTGTGTTTAGGATGGTGAAAGTCATTGCTTTGAGACTCTTGTGTTGACCAAACAATCATCATGTGGTCGTGTTGGACCATTGTGCGCTTGAATCGTAACTAAGGTCGTTGTGGGCCCTCGACTCGATTTCTTTAGCAATCCTTGAGTGTGTGTGGTGAGAATTCGAATTGTGAGTCCAAGTCCCGAGCCGATGGTCTAGAACTTGCCCCGAATGTTTGTTGAGGCGAAATCCTAGGTGAAATTTGACTTGAGATGTTACTATAGGCTCTCCTTGATCCAAATGCTAAGTTGAACAATTCCATAGCCTACCAATGAAATGATTCCCTAGTTAAACCTTTTGAGCCTTAAACCTTTTTCTTTCAAGAACCAAAGCTACAATCCTATACCCGTTTTTAATGAGACCCTCTCTTGGCACCCAAATCTTCCTTTGAGTAAATGGCAAATATCTAAGTTTGGGGGGAGAGGCAAGAAAGGAAACAATATGGTAAAAGGTACAAAAGCAAAAGAAAAGGAAGGCAATGAAAAAGAAAGAAAAGAAAAGACAAAAAGAAAGACCAATTGAATAAGAACAAAAAGGGGATTCAAAGAAAACAAAAGTAAAAAAGGTGTGGAAAAGGTAGAAAAAGAAGAAATGTGTTGAATTGCATAAGAAAGAGTGACAGTATGTCTCTCTAAACCCTAGAAAAAGAAGTGAACACTCTAATGAGTCAAGAAAGTGTGCCAAAATGAATCAAAAGAAGTGCTTAAGGGAAGATTGAACCCACTTGAACAAAAACATATCCTATCCTTACCCAAAAGCCTTCACAATGACTCCACAAAAGCCCTATATGATCTTGAGTTGAAGGGAACCTACATTAGTGGATACTTACATAAAAGGCAAGCATATGGTACTTAGATCCGAACTTGTGACCTTCTTCTTGTGAGAGATGAGTGAAAGTCCATCAACTTCGGTTTGCGTGTCAATACTCTAAAAGGTGAGGTTCGCTTAGGGAGAGTTGAGGATGTGTGAGTTTGTGTTCCAAAATGACAAAAGTAATTGAGAGAAGTTCCTTGATGAAATGTGTTAACTCTTGATGCTCTTGTGTCACACTTGATACACAAGTTTTCAAAATTCAAAATGTGTTAGTGATGCATTCGTATTGAGGGCAATTATTAGTCCCAATTGATGCTTGTTGAGGTTACTTTAGGATAAGCTGGAATTACTAGGATGTTTCCTTTGAGGGGTGGGTCTTATTTTGTTTGCTTGAGGACAATCAAAGGTTTAAGTTTGGGGGAGTTGATAAGTAGGATTTTAACATGTTTTATGCCCATACCTTCCTATGCTTTGAGTATAATTTGCTACAAAATAGTCTCAAAATGCTTAAAGGTTGTGCTTGATTGCAGGTTTGAGCGGTAAAGTGACGAAATGTCAAAGATTGGCTCCAAACGGAGTGAAACTTGCTCAAGTGTCAAAACACACATAAAGTGGTGGAAATCAGAGCTTGGTGCGGACCGCACAACTGTGCATGCGACCGCGTCAAAGAGTTCAGAGAGGGTACAAGTTGAGACTGAGTCCATGGGGCCGCGGTTGATTTTGTGCGGCCCGCGTCCAGTTCATGTAGCCACACCATCTTGCCACGCGGTCCGCGCCAAAGAGTTCAGAGGAGATGCAGTTTTGGACAATGTCAAGCCACGCGGCCGCGGTCTCTATCACGCGGCCCATGCCACAACTTCATGCGGCTGCATCACACTTCTTCGCGGTCCACACCAGTCACTTCAGAGAAGGAAGCAATGAAAGTTATACAACTAGTGCGGCCGCGGTCATAATTGTGCGGCCCGCACTGACTCCGAAGGGGCAATTTTGTCCAGTTTTTCCAGCCCACTATAAATAGAATATTTTACCATTTTTAGGTTAAGTTTTATGTTCTGAAGCAGCTGAGCTCACGAGACTCGATATTGTAGCCATTTTTGGCACTTTAGATTTAACTTTATGATAGATTCTTGTGATTCCTTATTAGCAATTAATTAATATGCTTAGTTCTTCATCTGTTTCTTTTGTTTCTTCTTTAATTATGTCTATCTAAACCCATTAGCTAGGGTTGTGGCTCAGCCCTAGTGTGGGTAATTGATGGGTATTGATTTGTAATGATAGATTGATATTGGGTGTTTGTTATTTGGATTAATTTTATGCTTTAATTAAGGATTGGTGGTTGCAAACATTGATTCTAGCTTAGTGGGTTTTGACTCTTCTTGAGAAAGAGAGTCTATGACCCCAAAATTGACCCAATAAGGAATTGGGATGGACCCATGAGAAATGGTATTCCCAATTAACGTGTTAAGTATCGAGAGAGTAATCACCTTACCTGAACCCTAATTGCTTGGTCTAATTGGCCTACCCAATTGGTCTCGAGAGAGTCGATTAGGCAAAATCGCTCTCTCTACCGAGAGGTGTGAGAGTAGGTACAATTGTGCCATGGTTATAACATTGCTCCCAAATACGTCAATCTATTATTAGTAGTTTCTACCCGTTAGTTAACCACCTAGGTGATGCCACGACCCTAGTGTCTTTCTCCCTATTAGTTACAACTTGCAATATTTCCTTAGCATAATTTAGTCTTAATCCTTAGTTGATAATAGTAGTTAATAAAAGAAAACCCAAAAATGTTAGGAGTGCAATTAGAAGCACAAAACGCATTTCTAGACTAAACAAACAATCCAACTCCATTCCAAGCTCTCTGTGGAAAATCGATCCCGAACAACTATTCAGGTAAAAGTTGTTAGCGACCCGCTCGCCCTACATTCGTGTAGCGATGAGTCGGCAGCGATCAATAACTTTCACCTTTCTTAACACAGGCACCCTTGACATTCACATACCCCATACTAGAGAAGGCTCTAGAGTTGTAGCGCTTGTAGACAGGAACAAAGGGGTAGTCTGAAAGCGGAATTTGATGAGCTTCCAGAACGTGGGTGATGACCATACCAAAAGGAAGACTGGTTGGATCTTCAACACTCTCAATCATAAAATTTATGACCCAGGAGGACAGCTTGATTTTGAGTTTGGAGATGAGACAGTAGACAAAGAAGGTGTCCCTTTGAGAGAGGGTTGAGAAGGAACCGGTTCTGGGGAGAGGAGTGGTTGCAACAATTTGGGAAAGAACCCTAGTTTCAAAGCTCACATCACTAGGCCCTAATTGATCGGGAAGTGTTTCATAGGGATTTTCAGCAATACACTGTTTAGCCTGGTCAAAGGTGATTTCAAAATTCTCAGGCCAGACATTCTTAAAGAGAGTAGGGAAACCGGAGCAATGACAGAGGAAAAGAGAATCGAACAGAGCACAATCAAGAATAATGCATTTACCAAGAACAAGAGTTTCAAGCCTATCAGGTTTACTAGAGCGAAGATTAGCATAAAACATACGGACAAGGGGTTCATACACTTTAGGTGGAGAAATAGAGAGAAATTTTTCCCACCCTTGATACACGAAAAGATGCTTTACCTTGCAATTGAGGGACTCCATATCATCAAGATCCATAACTCTTCCATGGGCAATGGGCTTGTCCTTGAGAGAGATAAAAAAATCCCTATTTGGGGTATCCCAGAAATTTAGGCCGGAATCAAGTGAGGCAGAGAAATCAAACTACGATTTCTTTTAAGTGGAAGAGGCAGGAGGATCCTCCATGGGACGCTTGCCAGAGGCTTTTTCTCCTAAAGGTTGAGAGTGTTTAGAGTATGCTCCTTGATAAGAGGCACAAACCTCAAAATGATCAAACCTTAAGTCTACTTGCTCAGGAGGCGCGGAAGAGGATTTTTCCTTTGAGCGGGTACTTTTTCTGGTGGAAGCAGAGGGGTTTTTGGAAGATTTTGCCCTGGAAGAAGAGAGGGTTGGTACAGATTGAAGAAAGAAGGTGGAGATGAAAGGGACCGAAAAAGGCTTAACTTAAAGAGAGGAGATTTGACGGTTGAGTACAGAAAAGGAAAAAGTGTTAGTCGAAGCGATGTGATAATTGTTTTCCAACGTCAACTGCAAACTGATGGGAAACAAAATCAAAAGAGAGGGAAATACCGAGTGCGTAATTAATGCACAGGAAAGGAGTAATTATGGCAAGTTTTTGAAAAATAACAATTCAATCCTAAGAGTTTTTTGAAAAACAAATGATGCTATGTAATTTTCTCAAAGAACAAAATCTTTCTTCCAACAATGGTTTAGTAAAAATATCAGCTAATTGGGCAGAAGTGCCAACAGAAGCTAATTCTATGTCACATTTAAGAACATGATCTCTAATAAAATGATGTTTAATGTCTATATGCTTTGTCCTAGAGTGATGCACAGGATTTTTAGAGAGACAATTTGCACTAGAATTATCACAAAAGATTTGTATAGGTTTGAAGGAAAGTTCATAGTCACCCAATTGATGGGACATCCACAGGAGTTGTGCACAACATTGACCAATGGCAATGTACTCAGCTTCAGTAGTGGACAAGGCGACTAATGCTTACTTTTTAATGTTCCAAGATATTAAAGCCTTTCCTAGTAATTGACAAGTGCCACTCGTGCTTTTCCTGTCTTCAATATCACCTGCTAAATCTGCGTCTGAATAACCTTCTAATTTAAACGAGTTAGAGCGAGGATACCATAATCCATAAGATATTGTGCCAATAAGATATTGAATAATTCTTTTTACAGCAGTTAGATGTAACTCCTTGGGAGCCGACTTAAACCTGGCACATTTACAAACGCTGAACATAATATCTGGTCGACTTGCGGTCAGATACAGTAGTTATCCAATCATTCCTCTGTATTTTGTTTCATCAACTAGAGTACCATGTTTGTCCTTATCCAAATTTGTAGCCGGACTCATAGGAGTGCCAATTGATTTTGCATTGCTCATGCCAAATTTTTGGATCAGCTCCTTTGTATATTTAGTTTGACAGATCTTCTTCAGATTGATGAATTTGAAGCCCAAGGAAAATGTGAGTTCACCCATCATGCTCATTTCGAATTTTCTGTGCATGAGGTTTGCAAATTCCTTGCACATAAGAGAGTTAGCACTACCAAAGATAATGTCATCAACATAAATTTGAATGATTAGATTACCTTCTGTTGATCGTCTAATGAATAGAGTAGTATCAATTTTACCTCTGGTGAACCCATGATCAACAAGAAAGGTACTTAAAATGTCATACCAAGCACGTGGAGCATGTTCCAGTCCGTATAGGGCCTTAGTAAACTTGTACACATGATAAGGGAATTTTGAGTCTTCAAAGCCTGGAGGTTGTTTCACAAAAACTTCATCTTCAATGAATCCATTCAGAAAAGCGCTTTTGACATCCATTTGAAACAATCTGAATCCCTTAAATGATGCATAAACTAACAGGATTCGTATAGATTCTAATCGAGCTACTGGGCCAAAGGTTTGATCGTAGTCGACTCCTTCTTGTTGTGAATAGCCTTGAGCAACTAGTCTGGCTTTGTTCCTTATGACTTGTCCTTATTTGTCAAATTTGTTCCTGAACACCCATTTTGTTCCGATGGTGGATACATTTTCAAGTCGGGGTATCAGCTTCTGTACTTGATTCTTGCTGAATTGATCTAGTTCTTCTTGCATGGCTTTCACCCAGCTTGAATCCTTCAAAGCTTCCTCTACCTTTTTTGGCTCTATTTGAGAGATAAAAGCAATTTTTTCTTTCTTTTTAAGGGCAGCCCTGGTTTTCATTCCTTCGTTTGGATCTCCTATGATGTATTTCTATGGATATTCAGTTTTATTTCTCCATTCATTTAGTCAAACAGTATTTGTCGTCAACTCCGTACATTGTTCTGGAGTGTCATTGCTATCTTGTTCAATCGACTCAACCACATCTGCAGGATTAGTTGACTCCTGTGATTTTCCTTTATCCTGAACTTCTTGAGTTTGATATTCGTCACCTGCATTAATGCCTTTCTCGACCAAGGGATTATTTTCATCGAATATAACATGAACAGATTCTTCTACGCATAAAGTACGTTTATTAAGAACTCTGAATGACCTGCTATTTAATGAATAACCAAGAAAAATATCTTCATCACTTCTTGGATCAAATTTTCCAAGATTTTCCTTACCATTGTTATGAATGAAGCACTTGCTTCCAAACTGATGAAAATAACTGATATTTGGATGTTTACCTTTCCAGAGTTCATAGGGGGTCTTTTTCAGAACAGGCCTTATGAGACAACGGTTGAGGATGTGACATGCAGTACTCACACCTTCAGGCCAGAAATGATTTGGGAGTGAATGTTCTAATAACATAGTTCTTGCCATATCTTGAAGTGTTCTGTTATTTCTTTCCACAACTCCATTTTGATGTGGTGAACGTGGTGCGGAGAAATTGTGAGTGTAACCTTGATCGTTACAGAAATCTTCAAATGCTTTACTTTAAAACTCGCCTCCATGATCACTTTGGATTTTTGAAATTAGATAACCCTTTTCTCTTTCAATCCTTTTGCAGAAAACTTCAAAATTTCTTAAGGCTTTATCTTTATGAGATAAGAAAATCACCCAAGTAAAACGTGAAAAGTCATCAACAATAACAAAAGCATATTTCTTGCCTCCTATGCTAGCAGTTCTAGTAGGTCCAAATAAGTCCATATGAAGTAATTGCAACGGTTTTGAAGTAGACACTATGTCTTTGTTTTTTAAAGAGTTTCTAGTTTGCTTACCCATCTGACATGCATCACAAATTTGAGTTCCAGAGAAATTCAGTTTAGGTAAACCAATAACTAAATCATGCTTGGATAGTTTTTCAATCAAATGCATTTGAATGAATCAGTAACAACGGATTAGTGGAATGAGGGATCAAGAGACGGATAGGGAGGGAATGGCCTATCAATCATTGGTTGACCTTCCCTTGAACCAGTCACATGCAACCCAAAAATATAGAAACACCGCTCACTCGAAGAAAACTCTTTTAGAGCCTGGTACCAGCCAAGCCCCCTCGACTCGGCAACAAGAGTCAGTTATGGAATAGCCTTTTAGTCGGCTTTCTCGTTCTTAAGGACTTTCTGGCCTATACGCTTTATAGCGGACCTGCCTTGCTGACAGCTAGGCCACAACCAGGGATCGTCAGATATAGAAGTTAGGCACATGTGACCATCTATATTTTCAAATCCATCAAGTTTGTAAACATTTCCGTACCTTTTTCCAGGAAGAATTATTTTACCTGATTCGTCTTCTATGGCACAGCCTGTTCTCTTAAACTTTACCTCATTTCCTGAGTCACAGAGTTGACTTATACTGAGGAGGTTGTAGTTTAGTCCATCAACAAGATATACCTCAGTAATGTCACAATTGTTGTTAAAAGGAATTGTTCCAGTTCCAACTATTTTGCCTCTTGAATCATCTCCAAATTTGACGTTTCCTTCATCAATTTTCGTAACCTCCTTGAACAGATTTTTGTCACCTGTCATGTGACTGGAACACGCACTATCTAGGTACCATTTTCCTTTGCGACTTATTTTGTGGTGTTATTGCAATACATAATAATTACTTTCTTTAAGGTACCCAAGCTTTCTTGGGTCCTGGTGAGTTAGTGTTACTGGGTTCAGAATGTTTAGGTTTCCAAACCCATCCAGACATATGATGTTTACGAAATTGGCAACCAGAATATTTATGCCCACTTTTGTTACAGTAGTGATATTTAGCTGCAGACCTATTTTCAAGTCTTTCATAAGCATTGGAACTAGCTATCATGAGGTTAGGTGATTCCGTTCCTGTTAACTTGTAAGTCGACTAGTCCGAGCGACTGGTCGATTTAGTTCTGATTGGTTCTTTTCCAGTTGACTTGTAAGTCGTCTGGTTTGACCTAACAGAACTGTGACTGGTGGATTTGCGCAAGCTGTTAGGCTGCATTTGCAATTCCTCAAACTCCTCTTGAAGTACATCCTTTTCAAGTTCACATACTTCATGTTTGAGTTTCCAGACTTTGATTTCCATAGTGAGTCTCTTAAGATCATTCATCATTTTTTGAGACTCTTTTAAGGCTGAATCAAGAATGTCCTGCAATTCATTACATCTATCACAGTCATAAGATCTTACCTCGGTAGTTTCTCCTCTTGCCATAAAACAGTTTTCATCGTCTGAATCATCTTCATCTATCCAGCATCCTGAAGTTTTGTTGATCTCTTTTTCTAGGATTGTCATGAAGCAGAGATTTGCAATTTCTTCACGGTCTGAGTCATCCTCATCGCTCCAGCTTCCAAATAACTTGTTCTTATTGAATCCTCTAGAGATCTTCCTTTTCAGTTCTTGACACTCCGCTTGGATGTGTCCAAATTTTTCACATTCGTAGCATTTTCCATCATTCTTATCTTGTTCGTTGTATTGTCTAGATCTTCTTGGTGGAAATCTTCCTTTCATTGTATTTCTATATCTTCTCATCAGTCCATCCATGTTTCTAGACATCATAGCAATTTCTTCTTGTAGGGCTTCAGGATCATCAATTTCTTTTTCAGCCACTTCAGTAGTTGTTTTGAATGCAACAATTTTCTTTTTCCCCTCTTGATTTGTCTTTTTCAGGTGTGTTCCTTCAAAGGCAATGAGATCTCATCGAAGTTCATCATATGATAACTTGTTAAGATCTTGAGATTCAAGGGTGACCACTTTGGTCTGCCAAGTGGTTGGTAGACTTCTGAGAATTTTCCTAACCTGATCGCCACTAGTGTAAGGTTTGCCAAAAGCTTTCAGGTCGCTGATTATCTTACTGAACCTGGCAAACATTTCTTCAATGGATTCTCCTTCCTTCATTGAGAACAGTTCATAGTTGTGAACTAGCATATTAATTTGAGTTTCCTTTAATTTGCTGGTACCTTCACAGGTAACCTCAAGTTTGTTACACATCTCTTTGGCTGTATCACAGCTAGATATTTTCTCATATTCTTCACCACTTATCGCATTGTGAAGCAGATTTCTTGCCTTGTGATTTATTTGGACAGCTTCTAGTTGTTCTTTTGTGTATGAGTCTATGTCATCAGGGTCGGCGAGTGGTGGAGTGTTGGCGGGCAGTGGGTAGTTTCCCTTCTTGATAACTCTCCACACATTGACGTCGTATGCCTTGATGAAGATTTCTATTCGGATTTTCCAGTGGGAGAAATGTTGTCCATTGAAGTAAGGTGGCCTTACTTGTGAAGTTCCTTCCTGAAAGAGAGCTCCTATGATAACCTGATTTGCCATGATCTTTTTCTCACAAGCTGTTAAGCAGAAAACAAAAGTGTGAGCCTTGCTCTGATACCAATTGAAAGTACAAGAGGAGGGTGGATTGTAGATAATTAAAATTAATCGTTAATAAGTTGACTAAAAACTTAAGTAGTCGACTAAATATGGCAATCATGCAGATATAGTAATTCGAGGTAACAAGCAGAAAGTAAATGCAGAAATTAAAGACACTAGGAATTTTTATACTGGTTCGGATTCAATGTGAATCCTAATCCAGTCCCCTTGGGTTGCAAGGGATTTCTCTTCAAGCAAAAAAGTTTTCTTTCGAGTACAGATTTGATGTATGTCGCTAAGTTTCTCTAGCACTCGTTTGATACAATGTCTCACCAGTTGTATGCCCTCTTTCTATCCCTGACTTGTTACACAGCAGATCTATATAGGCTACTATGCTTGTTTGCAATAGAATGAAAAGAGTTGTTTTGGTTTGATCAAAGTATGCTAAGGGTGGAGTTACACAGCGAATTTATACAATGATGAATGGTGAAGGCATGGCAACCCAAGGGTTTTGATCCTTGGAAAGAGATGGTTATTTCCAAGAATAAAGAACTATCCGTTGCTTCTCTTCAGATCTTTTCCTTAGGCAGATAACCGGTTTGACAGGATTCTTCCTTGATTGTTGGACTTTCCAATCTTGATTGTTGTCCGGATCTTCTAGCTTTAATTGTTCTTCAGTGATTTGATATGACTCGTCAATCACAGATTGCATTTAATCTTTATTCTGTTATGGCAGATTTGATTTCCCAGAATCATGGAGCTAATCCTGATTTGCTGATGTAGTACTGTTTCTTTCCTTGTACATCGTAAGTATTTCAGGCAGCTTCCCTTGTGAATAATTTCCTTCCTTGTTCGACATAGCCGTTCAAATAGTTCCTTTTTACTTCTTTGAACTCCTGCACATGCATATTAATTGCATCATTACAATATGATCTAACAGAATGAAGAAAGATATAGTTGCATATGTGGCTCGATGTTTGAACTGTCAGCAGGTTAAGTATGAGCATCAAAGGCCTGGTGGATTGTTTCAGAGGGATGAACTTCTCTAGTGGAAGTAGGAGAGGATTACCATGGATTTCGTTACTGGACTTCTGCTGACTCGGAAAAAGTTCAATGCAGTTTGGGTCATTGTTGATAGGCTGACCAAGTCAGAGCATTTCATTCTTGTGGTAGTCTCATATTCATTTGAGAGGTTAGCTAAGATCTATATCTGGGAGATTGTTCGTCTTCATGGTGTGCCAGTGTATATCATTTCGAACCGAGGTACGCAGTTTACCTCGCGCTTCTGGAGAGCAGTTCAGTGATAGTTGGGCACTCAGGTTGAGTTGAGTACAGCATTCCATCCCCAGACAGACGGCCAATCCGAGCGGACTATTCAGATTTTAGAGGATATGCTCTGAGCCCGTGTCATTGACTTCGGAGGCTCGTAGGACCAATTTTTGCCGTTAGCAGATTTTGTCTATAACAACCACTACCAGTCGATTATTCAGATGGCTCCTTATGAGGTATTGTATGATAGGCGATGTCGGTCTCCGGTTGGATGGTTTGAGCCGGAGGAGGCTCGGTTATTGGGTATGGATGTTTAGGAGCCCTTGGACAAGGTCAGGATTATTCAGGATATACTTCGTACAGCTCGGTCTAGGCAGAAGAGTTATGAAGACCGCAAGGTTTGAGATGTGGCTTTTATGGTTGGTGAGTGGGTATTGCTCCGAGTGTCGCGTATGAATGGTGTGATGAGATTCGGGAAGAGGGGCAAGCTTAGCCCTAGGTTCATTGGTCCATTTGCGATCCTTGATCCAGTGGGAGAGGTGGCTTATAGACTTGCATTGCCGCCAAGCTTATCGGTTGTGCATCCAGTGTTTCATGTGTCCATGCTTCGCAAGTATCACGGTGATCCATCCCACGTGTTAGATTTCAGCACTGTCCAGTTGGACAAGGACTTGTCTTATGAGGAAGAGCCAGTAGCTATTCTAGATCGGCAGGTTTACCAGTTGAGTTCGAAGAGTTTTCCTTCGGTTCGTGTTCAGTGGAGAGGTCAGCCTCCTGAGGCATCGACCTGGTAGTCCAAGTCCGATATGCGGGACCGTTATCCTCATATTTTCCCCGACTCGGGTACTTCATTCTTCTGTCCGTTCGAGGATGAACGATTGTTTTAGAGGTGGAGAATGTGATAACCCAAAGAGTCATCTCCTGTTTTAATTGAATTTTGTGTCTCCAAGGACTGAAAACCTCCTTTAGAGTCACCTCGGTTAGTGTGTGCAGTCCGGCGCATCGCCGAAAAGCTTAAAATGTGAATTTAGTAAAAATTGTTATGTTTTGACTTGGAAATGAATAAATTTGACTTCGGTAAATATTTTGGGTAAACGGATCCGGACCCGGATGGTCCGTAGGAAAATATGGGACTTGGGTGTATGCCCAGAATCGAATTCCGAGGTCCCAAGCCCGAGAACTCTGATTTGAAAAAATTGAAGTGAAATCTGATTTGAAAGTAATGGTATCGGGCCCGTATTTTGGTTCTGGCGCCTGGTACAAGTCTTATATATGTTTTGAATCACTTCAGTAAAGTTTGGTTAAAAACGGACGTCATTTGACACGATCTGGACCTAATTGGTAAATTGATGTTTAAAAAGAATGTTGAGAAATTTCATTGATCTTGAGGCTCAATTCGATATTCATGATGTTATATTGGTGATTTAATCACACGAATATGTTCGTAGGGTGTTTTAGAGGTAGTGTGCATACTTGGTTTAGAGTTTCGAGGGCTCGGGGTGAGTTTCGAGTAGGTTCCGGGATGCCTTAGACTTAAAAGATCAGATATTGCAGGTTCAGGAATTTTGTCTGGTCTCTGAACCCTCTTGCGCGGTCCGAGAGCAATCGCGTACGGCCGCGGTCTCCTTTGAGCGGTCCGCGGTGGGTGCTGTGGGGCCGCGGTCGGCTTGGTGCGGTCCGCACTGGGCAATGATCCGTAGGTCTTCAGAAAGCATGTGCGGCCGCGGTCCTTTTTGCGCGGTCCGCACAGGGAACTTCAGAGGGGTCTAAATACATGTGAATTTCAATTATTTTACACTTTTCAAAAACCGAAAATATAAGAGGCAATTTTCCAAACAACTCTTCTTCTCCAAAACGATTGGTAAGTGATTTCTAACTCATTTTCTTCACTCCTTAACATCTTTTAACTTGATTTCAACGTCAAATCAAAGATTTTCATGGGGAAATTGGGTGTTTGGGGTAGAACCTAGGTTTTCTAAAAAATTGGGGAGTTAGACCTCAATTTGAGGTCCGATTTCAAAACAAATCATATATTTGGATTTGCGGGAGAATGAGTAACTGGGTTTTGGTCCGAACCTCGAGTTTCGACCACGTGGTTCCGGGGGCATTTTTGACCTTTTGGGGTAAAACCTCGTAAAACATTATTTTCATGCATTAGGGATGATTCGGTTAGCATTTATTAATGTAATTAAGTATCTTATAGCTAGATTCGAGCGGTGGTGGTGGAATCAAGAGGTAAAGCTATACTTGAGGCTTGAGTGGTGTTCAAGGCATCGAGGTAAGTGTTCGGTCTAACCTTAGCTTGAGGGATTAGGAGTTGCGTCATATTTGCTAATTGTTTTGTGTTGGGTATGACATATGGGCAAGATGACGAGTATCCATATGTTGGTGTCAAGCATGACCGTGGGTCTTAAAAAAATGATAATTGTGTATTCTTAATTGATTCTATGGAAGTTGTGATTAATGATCCTTGATACCGAGTAAGAACTTAGTTGTTTCCGTAGACTTTAGTTATGACTGAGTATTGGTGTTAATTGTGTTATGTAGAAGTGGAATAGAATTGGTTACTGTTGGCTCTCCCTTGCCAGGATGTTTGATTTGTTGTTATTGTTCTCCCTTGCCGGAAAGTTATTACTTTACTGTTGTTCCCTTGCCGGGAAGTTTATTCATTGTTTGTTCCCTTGCCGGGATTGTATTATGTATTGTGTTAAAAGAAATGGAAGCGGGTGGTACGCCTACCACAAAATATTAAAATGGGAGCGGGTGGTACACCTACCACAAGATATTGAAATGGGAGCGGGTGGTACGCCTACTACAAGATATTGAAATGGGAGCGGGTGGTTCGCCTACCACAAGATATTGAAATGGGAGCGGGTGGTATGCTTACCATAAGATATTGATGAAATGGGGGCGGGTGGTATGCCTACCACGAGTTATGATAAAATGGGATCGGGTTGCACGCCAGCAACGAGATAGCATTGGAAAGAGAAAGTTGTTTGATCTATTCTTATCCGTGTTAGCAGTTTAATAGTTGATTTCATTATCAATTCTTGAGAATTTAGTTTACGTTGCTATCCCAAAAAGCATGTTTCCCCTCCCCTGTTATACTTGTTGTTTTCCTGTTATTTCTTTCGCCTTATATTATATAATTGCACAGGTTTATCTGGAGTCTGGTCCTAGTCTCGTTACTACTTCGCCGGGGTTAGGCCAGACACTTACCAATACATGGGGTCGGTTGTGCTGATGCTACACTCTGCACTTATATATAGATACTGGAGCAGCATTTAAGCTACACACTGTCTGGAAGCGATCCTTCAGTCCAGTGAGATACCGAGGTAGCCTTGCAGGCGTTCACAGGCCCGACATCTCCTCTATCTTTTACTTCAGCGTGTTTTCTCATGTATTTCGAGACAAACAGTTTGCATTTCCTTTCAAACATTTGTATTTAGTATTTTTAGTAGTCTGTGAGTAAATTTGACACCAGATCTTGGGTAGAGGCAAATGATGAGTTTCGTAGTATTGTTCAGTTTACTTTATTTAAGTCTTCCGCTTTATCTTCATGTTCCGCTGTTATCGAATTGTTTAACACCTGTTGTTATAACTGCTGAATAAGGATTTAAAAATAAAAGTTTTAGAAGTCTTGAATGTGGCTTGCCTAGCTTCTACGAGTAGGTGCCATCACGATTCCCGAGGGTTGGAATTCCGGGTTGTGACATAGGCGAATCTCCTATCACATACAAAACAATTGCAGATCTCCATTTTTCATTTTCCCGCTCAACATCCTTTGCTTCTAATTTTGCTATTTTCTTTCCATTTTGAACAATTGGGGCGACAAATTGCAGATTCATACCCTTCATAGCAAGCTTATTTCCTGCGACCACATTTGCCCATGATTGATTCGATTTGGCTTCCGTTAGTTCATTATTTTTGTTGTTCTCAACAGTACCACTATTGAATGGTGATGTTCCATTGTTGCTGGTCTTCCTGGCTTGCTCTTGAGCTTTCCCATTCCCAGATGCACTTCCAGAAGCTTGATTAGTTGCAGGCATAGCTGCAATCGTCTTCAATCTGTCCCTACTCCTCGATGAATCCGTTTCCTCTTTGCTCATCTCACTCTGCATGTTCCTCGGGGTGAGATTTCCAGCTTGGTCTTCAATTTGAACTCCTTTTGGTGATACAAACAGCTCTAGTACTGTTTTCCTAGTTTCCGATGATCATTGTTCCTCCACCGCATTCCGCTGCTGATTTTTCTTAGGTCTGCCTCTCCCTCCCATGGCTTCCAAGCGCACGTTAGCTGGTCCACGTTAACGTGCGCCGAGAGAGTTATTATTAAAAGTATTTTTAAAAAATTAAAAAAAAATAAATAAATTTCTAATATAGGTAATTTTACAACAATTAAATTTGTATCTTAAAACTAAAAATGAAAGAAAATTTATATAAAGAAAAAAAATGACAGTGAAAATATTATTTCAACATTTAGATATAATATGTTCAAGCAATTAAGAAAATATTTTTCTATGATAAATATCTGAATCTGAGTGCAGTTAGTTTGAGTTTGAATGCATAGCATAATTTTTTTAAAAATGCTGTCCATTTTAGAAAATAGAATGATAAGAATTATTTGAATTTGAGATGAGATTATTTTTTTGTTTTCTAAAATATTACGTAAAGAACTTAAATGACAGTAATAATTGGTACTTGTATTATTTGAAGTTAAGAAACTGAACTTCAAATGTTTTCAAGGGAGATTTTTTTTACTTGACATTGGCTTGAAAATAAAACTTCTTTGCAAAATAGGTAGGTAATTAATTAAATATACAAAACAAGATGTATATTTAATTCGTAACTCGTGTAATATTAGTTCCTATTATCATGAAACAACAACAACAACCCAGTATAATCCCACTTAGTGGGGTCTGAGGAGGGTAGTGCGTACGCAGATCTTACCCCTACCCTGAGGTAGAGAGGTTATTTCCAAATAGACCCCCAGCATCCTTCCCTCCAAGAACTTCCCACCTTGCTCTTGGGGAGACTCGAACTCACAACCTCTTGGTTGGAAGTGGTGGTTGCTTACCATCAGAGCAACCACTCTTGTCTTGAAACTGGTGTGGAAATGTTGTTCAGCAATGAGCCTTGAACTGTCATATTCCGAGACCCTATAACTTATTTAGAGCAAGTTTTGTAGTTTAGGCATATGTCAAAATAGCTAATTGATACAATATGTGGCTATTTTGTGAAGGCCTTTTAGTAGAAAATGGCATATATATTTATATGTAGTAGTTGGATATATAACCACTAGGTCATTTTTGTACCGTTAAATATTACGTACTTGATTAGTTAAATTAGAGAAACTTACCGTATATAAGATATTTAAATATCTTCTAGTACCAACAAAGTATGATGTGGTGGGATGTATGAGATATATCTAGTCTTAATTACAAATTTCGAGTTAAAGCTTTAAAATTAGTATAAAAAATTTAATAGGAAGTATTTTACGGTATATGAACCTTACATGCGAGAATTAATCTGCATTCAATTGATTAAAAAAATAATGTCTTGAGTTGCTTATGTATGATATTTCTTAATTAGACCTGTCAAAACATCAGGAGTACGACATTATTTCCCAAAATGTTGAATTGTCAATATCACATATACGCCTAAACGTGAGTTATTTGTCCTGATAAGGAAAGTGCTAAACCAGACCCCATTTTTCTTAGTCGGTGAAGGCATGCCATGGCTATTATTGGATATTATAATGTACCTTTTTAAGTTTTCTTTTTCTTTTTCTTTTTCTGGCTTAGTGTTTGTTTTCTCTTCTTTGTCTTTCTGCTCTCCAATAATTCAAAAATTCTACTAAAACAGGAAAATCAGGCAACCAACAGTAGTATATGATTAAGTAGAGGTTTGTATCAGTATGTAATGGCTATGCATTCTATTTTAAGGATCCTTCTTAACCTGTAATACCATCAAGAGGCGGTACAAGAATTTTAATTTTATGGGTTCTAGATTTTAGAACGACAAATTTAAGTGCTAATAACTGGGTTCTAAATTTAATAATTGTACATATTTAATGAAATTTTTAACACAATTATATTATTTAAACAAAAACTATTGGATTCAACCGAACTCGTATCCGGGCTTCTAGCTCCGCCACTGAATACAATTATACAAAATTCTGGTGTACACCACTGAACTGTCCTCGACTTAACAACAATAAAAATAAAAAATTCAGTGTAATTTTACAGGTAGGATTTGTGAAGGATAATATGTAATAATTCTACAGGTAGGGTTTGTGGAGGATAATATTGATAGGAGCAAACCTATTGTTGTATGTGAAAGTAGACAAAAGAAAGAAAAATAAAAAAGAGATGAAATATTATGTAAGCGCTTACATCGACATTCTTGTGATGTAAGCGCTTACCTCAGCATTTTTATGATGTAAGTGCTTATATCATCATTCTTATGACGTAAGCGCTTACCTCGACAAGACATTCAAAAGCCTATAAATAGGGGTCTACATTTTTATTTGTAGATCATCCCAAAACATCTTCTTTCTCTCTTCAATTAATAAAGAGTTATTCTTTGTGTGGCCGTGGAGTATGCAAAAAATACCGAACCACGTAAATCTTGTGTTGTCTTGTCTTGTGCAATTTATTGCTTTTCTCTCTTAAATATTCTTTTCTTTCTATTAGCTTGACATGCTTTCCAACAACTGGTATCAGAGCATATACAGTGTATTTCTGGTAGAAAAGAACAGTACTATTGATCATCGTACTATTCACGGGCACTATTCACATAAATTTTTTGTGAAAAATAGCATCAGAAGAAGGAAAGGTTAAAATTGACAAGTTCAATGGCAAAGATTTTGGATTCTGGAAAATGCAAATAGAGGATTATTTGTACCAAAAAAATTTACACTTACCTCTGACCGAGGTGAAATTGGAGACTATGGCCAAAGCCGATTGGGATCTATTAGATTGCCAAACTCTTGGTGTGATTCGTTTGACGCTAACACGAAATGTCGCATTTAATATCATTAACGAGAAGACCAATGCAGGCCTGATGAAGGCATTATCAAATATGTACGAGAAGCCATTTGCTTCAAATAAAGTCTATTTGATGCGTCGATTATTTAAGTTGAAGATGACAGAAGGTGGATCAGTCACAAAACATATTAATGAGTTTAGTACAATATTAACTCAGTTGAGTTCTGTTAACATAACAATTGATGACGAAATCAGGGTGATGATTCTACTATCATCTCTACCGGAGAGTTGGTCTGCAACAGTAACTGCAGTTAGCAGTTCATCAGGAAGTACCAAACTCAAATTGAATGATATCAGAGACTTGGTTCTAAGTGAAGATATTCGCCGAAGAGAATAAAGTGATTCCCAGGATCTGCTTTTAGTACCAAAAGCAAGGGGAGAATCAACCAAAGAGGACAAAGTTGTGGTCGTGGCAGATCAAAGTCAAGGAGAAGAGGACAATCCAAAAATCGCAAGGACATTACTTGTTGGAATTGCGATAAAAAGGGTCACTTCAGTAGCCAGTGTAGAGAACCAAAGAAGAAGGAGGAAGAAAATTCAGCAAATGTAATTGGTGAACAAGTCGGTGATTCACTAATTTGTTGTGCAGACAGTCCAGTTGAATCTTAGATTCTAGATTCAGGTGCATCCTTTCACTCTACATCATGCAAAGAATTATTGCACAATTATATTGCTGGAAAATTTGGGAAAGTTTATCTAGCGGATGGCGAACCTCTCGATATTGCCGGAAAAGGTGAAGTTCATATAAAGACTTCACAAGGCACACTATGGAAATTACAAAATGTACGACATGTTCCTGGCCTCAAGAAAAATCTGATATCTATGGGTCAAATTGACGATGAAGGATATACAACAACATTCGACAACGGATCGTGAAAGATAACCAAAGGGAATTTGGTTGTGGCACGAGGCTTCAAAAGGGGAACACTGTATGCAACTGCAATAGAAAGTGATACTATAGCAACATTTGATCATGGTCGTGATACAACATTGTGGCACTGGAGGCTCGGGCATATGAGTGAGAAGGGAATGAAGCTTTTGGCATCCAAAGAAAAGTTGATGTTGAATTAGGTTTGTGCGAAGATTGCATTTATGGTAAACAAAAGAGAGTTAGTTTCTCAAAGGTGGGAAGGACGCCAAAGAAAGAGAAGATGGAACTAGTGCATACAGATGTGTGGGGACCATCTCCTGTAACTTTTCTAGGAGGCTCACGCTACTATGTCACCTTCATTGACGACTCCACAAGAATGGTATGGGTTTATTTTCTGAAAAATAAATCTGATGTGTTTGTTACCTTTAAAAGATGGAAAGCTGAAGTTGAAAATCAGACAAGCCTAAAGTTAAAATGTCTGAAGTCTGACAATGGAGGAGAGTATGATAGCCGAGAGTTCAAAGCATTTTGCTCAGAGAATGGGATCAGAATGATCAACACAGTTCCTGGAACACCGGAACAAAATGGCATTGCTGAGAGGATGAACCGAACCTTGAATGAACAAGCCAGAAGTATGAGAATACATTCTGGATTGCCGAAGTATTTTTGGGCTGAGGTTGTTAACACGACAGCTTACCTAATAAATAGGGGACCCTCTGTACCGCTGAATTTTGAAATTCCTGAAGAGCTATGGACATGAAAGGAGGTAACTCTCTCACATTTGAAAATTTTTTGTTGTGTTGCTTATGTGCATGTAAACTCTAATGATAGAGATAAGCTTGATCCTAAAGCCAAGAAATGTTTCTTTATTGGTTATGGTGATGATAATTTTGGTTATCGGTTTTGGGATGATCAAAATAGAAAGATCCTAAGACACAAGAATGCCACATTTAATGAAAATGTGATGTACAAGGACAAGCTTGAAATAGAACCAACCAACACCAGCAAACAGACAATGTCTGAAACAGTTGAGTGAGAAGAAATCTCAAAAAATGAATTGGCTAGCAGGATTACAACTGATTCTGAAATTGAAGATGAAGAACTAGAAGCCGAATTTGAAGAAGAACTAGAAGCCGAACCTGGATCAGAACCATAACCAGAACCAGAGATAGAATCAAATGCAGAAACAAATCTGGAATCAGGACCTGAATTAAATTCCGATTCTGTTACTCATGAACCTATATTGAGGAGATCTAAAAGAGTCACGAATCCTCCAGATAGGTTAACTCTCTCTCTTCACTATTTACTTCTAACTAATGCTGGAGAACCAGAGCATTTTGTTGAAGCAATGCAGGTGATAGACTCTGATAAGTGAAAGCTAACCATGAAAGAAGAGATGAATTCTCTTCAAAAGAATAAAACATGGATGCTTACGGAGTTACCAAAAGGAACGAAGGCATTGCAGAACAAGTGGATGTACAGAGTCAAGGAAGAGCATGATGGTAAGAAGAGATACAAAGCACAATTAGTAGTAAAAGGCGTTCAGCAGAAGGAAGGAATTGACTACACCGAGATCTTCTCTCCTGTAGTCAAATTAACTACTATCAGGTTGGTGCTAAGTATCGTAGCTGCAGAAAATTTGCATTTGGAGCAGTTAGATGTTAAAACTGCTTTCTTGCATGGTGACCTTGAAAAAGACATCTACATGAAGCAACCTGAAGGTTTTCAAGTTTCTGGTAAAGAAAACCTTGTGTGTAAGTTGAAGAAGAGTTTGTATGGTTTGAAACAAGCTCCCCGACAATGGTACAAGAAATTTGATGGATTCATGCATAAAAATGGTTTCACACGATGTGAGATGGACCATTGCTGTTATATCAAAAATCTTGATGAATCCTATATCATTTTACTGTTGTAGGTTGATGATATGCTAATTGGAGGATCTAGTATAAATGAGATCAACTTGGTTAAGCAACAACTGGCGGAGGAGTTTGAAATGAAAGACTTAGGACCAGCTAAGCAAATGCTTGGGATGAGGATTAGCAGAAACAGGTCGCAAGAAACCTTAAAGTTGTCTCAAGAAAAGTACATAGAGAAGGTATTAAGCAGGTTCAGCCTTCATGATGAAAAGACCAGAAGCACTCCACTCAGAAACCATCTAAATCTGTCAAAGGACCAATCAGCTAAGACAGATGAAGAAAGGAAGTACATGTCCAAAGTTCTGTATGCTTCAACAGTAGGGAGTTTGATGTATGTTATGGTTTGCACTGGACCTGACATAGCTCATGCTGTTGGAGTTGTCAGCAGATACATGTCAAATCCAGGAAAGGAGCATTGGGAAGGTATAAAATGGATATTGCGATATCTCAAAGGCACCTCAGGTATGACACTTTGTTTTAAAAAGAGCAATATTATCTTACAAGGTTTTGCTGATGCAAATTTAGGCGGCGATCTGGATAGTCAAAAAAGTACCACGGGCTACGTGTTCACTTTAGGTGGTACTGCTGTTAGTTGGATGTCCAGACTTCATAAAAGTGTTCCTCTATCTACCACTGAAGCAGAGTACATGGCAATCTCAGAAGCTGAAAAAGAAATGATTTGGCTCAAGAATTTCCTTAAAGAGCTAGGTAAAGAACATGACAATTGTGAACTTTTCAGCGACAGCTAGAGTGCAATTCATCTTGCCAAGAATCCAGTGTTTCATGCAAGATCGAAGCATATCCAGTTGAGGTATCTTCATATCCGAGAGTTGATAAACGAAGGAACTCTTTAAATGTAGAAGATACAAGAATCAAAGAACCCGTCAGACATGTTGACCAAAGTTGTCGGTATTGACAAACTGAGGCTGTGCACTGCCTCAGTTAGCCTTCAAGACTGATAGTGAGAAGGCGCCACCAGAGAATAGAAAATCTTTTTTGTTCTTGATGTAACACAGGTTTGAGGGGGAGATTGATAGGAGCAAACCTATTGTTGTATGTGAAAGTAGACAAAAGAAAGAAAAATCAAAAAGAGATGAAATATTATGTAAGCGCTTACATCGACATTCTTGTGACGTAAGCTCTTACCTCAGCATTCTTATGATGTAAGCGCTTACATCAGCATTCTTATGACGTAAGCGCTTACCTCGGCAGGGCATTCAAATGCCTATAAATAGGGGTCTACATTTTCATTTGTAGATCATCCCAAAACTTCTTCTTTCTCTCTTCAATTAATAAAGAGTTATTCTTTGTGTGGTCGAGGAGTAGGCAAAAATTGCCGAATCACGTAAATTTTGCGTTTTCTTGTCTTGTGCAATTTATTGCTTTTCTCTCTTAAATATTCTTTTCTTTATATTAACTTGACACGCTTTATATACGCAAATTTTACTCCTATCCAATGAAGGTAAAACGGTTGTTTCTGATAAACCGTTGATTGTACACTATATATCTCGAAGGTCGATTAGGTGGTATAATAAGAAATTTTAATTAGTTGAGAGTTAAGACCTATATATAAAACTAGGTGCGGTAGCCCGGGCTTTTCTCGGGCCCAACAAGAACAAAGATGCTTCAGCAATTGAGCTCAACATAAATAAAGCTATATTGTTTTATTATACATTCAGCAACCGGTAATTCCTTGAAAATTATGAGTGTGAACTTTAGTTAACATTTGGAGCAACTACAAAGCGTGCATTGCATTCACAATGGCATTAACGCTGTTTTATGATACATAACTTTTTGCTAATATGGAATGTCTATTAGCCAAACCAAAACACAAGACCACTTAAAAATTATCATGTAATATTTTTATACAATAAAAATGGAAAATATGCGGATAATGATAAGTTATAGTATTAACAAAAAGATGATAAATTTGTTCAACAAGGTATACAAAAGTTATTGTAGATTGATTAGGCTTCGCCTGCTGCCTGCGGTTTCAAATACTTGTGGACTAACAGGTGAATCCCACATCATCTGAATTTGTTAGCCAACTGGTAGTACTTCTGATACTCTAACATGCCTTTTTTCCATTCTTCTTTTTTCAAGAGCCGTCACTGTAAACTCTAGCTTCAGCACTGTGTAGAACATCATAACATTAAGTCTTATGGAATAAGAACAGAGAACATATATTCAAACATATGATACAATTTACTTTTTAATAGATAACTTTGCTTCCCTTAGAAAAATTCATTACAACTGAAGGTATTTGCATAAAATGCATGTTAAAGCAGATCCTAACAATACGATCCTTGAAGAGATTTTATCTTGGAGAGTGAGAGCTTTAACTCAACATTGCAGTTCCTACAGTGAACTCAAATTGTGCAAGCAGATGTTAAAATCATCAAAACACACAATTTACTACTATATATACACATTTATGCATAAAGAGGGAGATCATATATCTTTCTTACTGGGCATGGCCTTAGTAAAGACCCATCAGAAATAAAAGGCAGAATATAAAAGAGGAAAAAAGGGTGTAATGCTATACAATCCACAGATCATACCTTACATATTTGTCGAAAACATCCTCCACCTTCTCCATGGATTGAAGGAAGGACAGATCGAGGTACAACTACTTCCACAGTAGTGCTTGTGGTCACAGCTGAATGACTTGGTCTATATTAATGAAATTCACATTTAATCAAGACATACATATATTATCACTATATAATAGAAATAGCACTTCATAAATGAACTGTAGAACATGAAGAAAAAAAGGACAATGAAAGCAAGTGTTTGGTCATGATCAAGAATGTACTGACCCTCGAAATTCACCAATACCTGAAGGACCTCCTGCATAGTCTGGGAAGCTCACACCTTTACTCAGTCTCTGTAATACAGTTCAGAAAATTAATATTTTTATGATATTTATCATGTATTGAATCAGAATTTTTTTTCCTAGCACAAAGAGATGTGCTCTAGGACAACTCTGACGTTCACTTTAAATTACACTGTGAAAGAAACTAGCGCGTGGTTATAAGTACATTAGGTGGAGCAGTGTAGATATAAAAAATTAACTAATTTCTATTTTAATAGTCCCAAGAAACTTGAGTGGTAAAATTAATTGTAAACAAATGCTTTCCTGAAAACCCCATGGTGCTGAAGATGCCATTCTGTAAGATATAAGCGGTGGAACGCTCGGGCTATGAAAATTTTGCATAAAGGGAGGACGATCATCAAGTGGATGGAAACCACCATGCGGAGGTAGGACACCAACAGCATCAAACTTGTGAAATGATGGACGAATATTAGAGAACAAGTCTCAAGGTGAAAATTCTCTTCTTCCCATGTGTGAAGGGAATGGAGTTATCTTAGAAATCAAATAAATTAAGGAAACATATCCAAATACTTTTAAAATGGCAGCATCATTATCCACTTTTCCAGGTCTAGAAGAATCAACACCTCTGGAGAGTGATTATGGAATTTGCACATCGGTATAACTTCAGATGCTTAATGACATATCATTGCAAGCAGTGTCAAAGTAGAAGATATGTGTTTATTGTTAGGATATACAACAAACCATGCGTATTGTTATAGTATTCTTTATGGAACAATTATTTATTTATTTATTCAATTCAATAAAGTTTTATTTTAAATAGATCATGTATTCGTTTGTGTGTCCATTGCTTATATAGTAGATGATTTAGTGTATAGAGTTTAGCTTATACACGGAAGATTAAATCATCGGTTCTTATAAGTCATAAAGTTTATGTTCACAATCTAATGATAGAATTGGACAAGCTATCGGAATGGTTGTAGCACAAGACGAAATATAATTTATCTTGATTATGGGAATGGTCTAATTCCAACTTCTTGTTCTAGTACATTTTGTATGTATTGAACAGATCAAGTAGAGATAAGTATTTTATACTGACGGTATAAAATAATTTCTCTAGTCCATTTAATGTACTTATACTCTTAATCCTGATATAATTATTATTAGCTGTGTATGTCACTTGTTGTTTTGATTTATTAAAAGGCGAGATTCTTTCGCGAGTCAATAAGCCTGGTAAATTGGATAACAATGATATACATTGGCGAAGTAATAATTAGTTGATGGAATCCATATCTCGGTTTTGAGATTGATGATACTCCTTTATGAAAGCTTATAAGTTTTTATGTGTAAACCCGGCCGGTAGATTTTGTATCCGACACATGAAATAAGTTAAGTGTAAGTCTAAAGGAAGTAATCAATAAATTAAATAGTCAGTAATTTAATTTGATTGATTAGTATCTGAATCTTAACATGGGGAGTTAAATAAGGTTTTATGCAAGAATTTCGAAATTGAACTAAGGAGTGCAATTATGAATTTTTAGTGGAATAATTCATAGTTTATTATGATGGAAATTAATTTAAGAATTTCGAAATTAATATCATAATAGGAAGCCTTGTTAATTAAATTCTGTGGTCCCTGCTGTGCCTAAATAATAGAAAATAGTGGAAACTGTTACTTAGTGGAAAAAAAAATGTGGAAACCGTCCCTTAGTGGGAGAAGGAAACCTAATAGGTTTTAAAAACGGTTTTGACCTAAAAAATACAGCTATATATATGGATATAGGGACTGGACGTTTTTTCACGATTCCGACTGCGGTTTCTACTAGAATTTTACCCACCCAAAATTCTCTATTTCGGTTATTGTTTGGGTAACACAGTAGAAGACTGTGAAAATCTGCTGGTGCATTTTCAACTAAGGAACTGGAGAACGACATAGATTTGTTGTGTTTACGGTTCAAGAGGTAATCCTAAAATCTCCATACGTGCTAGTTGTTTAGATTACACGTGAATAAGACTCTGTTGTTGCTTCCGATGTGGTATATATTCCATCAATTGGTATCAGAGCCTACTCACGTCTAATTAAATAATTAGGATAAATCATAAGGATTAATATCATGTTCTATATGTAAGTTTTGAATTACATGCAAAGTTTGTATTTCTAGAAACCTGCATTGTTTTTGGTGTGATCATCTGTTATGGGTTGTGTTGATTATTCTGAAAACTTGATGTATCCTTTGAATATTGGTGATGCTGAGTTAGAATAATCTGAAAGTTGAATTTTATCATGTAAAACGGAAAAATAAGTTTTGCCGAATTAGGGCAGAAAATCGGAGGTCAAAAAGTTGACGGACTCTGATTGACCTGAAACTTGGCAGGTCCATGCGAAACGGCCCAGTAAGCAATACACATGGATTTTATCCATGAATGAAGTCGTTTTTGGGCTTTCGGGGTCGTTTAGATGGTGTTTTTGCTGTTTTTCTAAAATTCTAAAATTCTTTTTAGTTGTTTTTAATTCCAGTAATTGTGGGGATCAATTCCCTTGGTCCCCGGGATTAAAAATCAGTGATATAATATTTTTACACGTTGACGTGGGTCTTCTTCCATATCAGATAAAAATATTATGAATAATCACTACGTTATACTAGTTATTAATTATTTGTATTTACTCTCCATCTGAGTATGCATGTTGGTTCAATCAGACTATTATATGTTGAATGTTGATATTCACTTGGCTTAAATTAACAGTTTACTCTCCATCTGAGTATGACCTGTTTAAGTTTATGGAGTGAAAATCTGTCATTATATATGTATATTGCAAGAATAGCTTCTTTCCCATTGAAATTTGTTGTTCAAGGTGCATAGATTGTATATATATAATGTGTTTTGAATTTTAATGTTCATAAGACAAACTGATTTGATCTGTTTAAATATTTAATGTCTCCCAGATTGACAATGACTGCTTTCAATCCCTTTACTGCCATTCTTACCCAAAACAAACTTGAGGGTCCAAATTATGTTGATTGGAAACGAAATTTGGATATTGTTCTAATTGCTAAAGAGTACAAATTTGTGCTCGATGAGGTGTGTCCAGAAAAATCTAGAGATGATGCCACAGATGATGAACAAAAGGCTTACCAGAAATGGATTAAGGCTGATGAGATGGCACGGTGTTACATTTTGGCATCCATGTCGAATGTTCTGCAACATCAGCATCAGTCAATGGAGTCTGCTTATGACATTCTGGAAAATCTCAAAGAAATGTTCGGAGATCAGAATCGTGCGGCTAAGCAGACTGCCATGAAAGCCCTTCTGAATACCAAAATGGTTGAAGGTTCATCGGTCAGGGACCATGTTCTGAAGATGATGAGTCTTCTGAATGAGCTGGAGGTCCTTGAAGCTAACATTGATAAGGACACGCGGGTTGAAATGATCCTGCAAACTTTGCCTTACAGTTTTCAGCAGTTTCGTCTGAATTATAACATGAACAAAATGGATTTTTCCCTTGCAAAATTGCTGAATGAGCTGCAATCGGTAGAGACTATTATCAAGTCCCAAGCTTCTCCCGTGGCATTGAATTTTCAGGCAGGTTTTTCTTCTAAGACGAGAGGCCGGCAGAAAAATAAAAAGGCTCAAAAACCCTCTGTTGGTGGCGCGACTGCTGGTGTGAAAAAGGCTAAGGGCAAGTGTTATCACTGCAAGCAGCCCGGGCATCATAAGAAGCAATGTCCAACTTATCTGGCCAAGCTCAAAAATAAACCAGGTGATTTACATCTACTTGTCGTTGAAACATTTTTAGCGGTTGTTTCTACCATTTCATGGTGTGTAGATTCGGGAGCCACTAATCATATCTGCACTCATTTGCAGGGGTTTCAGGTAACGCGGCGGCTAAGTAGAGGAGAAATCAATATTTATCAAGCAGACGGTTCATCAGCCCCAGCTTTAGCATTAGGAAATATTAGTATTTCGTTTGGTAGTGGTAGAGTTTTAGCTTTAAAAGACACATTATATGTACCTTCCGTTAGAAGGAATTTAATTTCGGTTTCTAGCGCTATGAGAGATGGTTATGATTTTAATTGTCATAACGTTGATAAATGTGTTATTACTCATAATAAGCGTTATCTCTCTTCGGCTACATTGATTAATGGTCTTTTTGTTGTTGACTCTATTCCTAAACCGCTACCACCTAAGGAACTAAATAATGTTGATTTACCAAGTAACAGAAAAAGTTCTTCTGAATTGAGTGAAACATATTTATGGCACTTGCGTTTGGGTCATATAAATCTAAATAGAATTTCCAGGTTGGTCAAGGATGAAACTTTAAGTTCATTGAAAGCGGAGGCACTACCAACTTGTGAATCTTGTTTAGAAGGAAAAATGACAAAATGAAATTTCCCCTCAAAAGGAAATCGGGCAAGTGATAAATTAGAGTTAATTCATTCTGATTTGTGTGGTCCAATGAATGTCCAAGCAATAGGTGGTTTTGAGTATTTTGTGACTTTCACAAATGATTATTCAAAATATGGATATATTTATTTATTGCGTCGAAAGTCTGAATGTTTTGAAAAGTTAAAAGAATTCAAGACTGAGACTGAAAAGCGACATAATGAACATATCAAGACACTACGATGTGATCATGGTGGGGAGTACCTCTCTACGAACTTCATTGGTTATTTATCAGAATGTGGAATTACATCTCAATTATCTGCACCTGGAACTCCACAACAAAATGGTGTAGCTGAAACAAGAAATAGGACTCTTATGGAAATGGTTAGATCAATGATGAGTTATTCCAATTTGCTTTCGTCTTTTTGAGGACATGCCTTAGAAACGGCGAATTACGTTCTGAACTTAGTTCCTTCAAAGTCAGTACCCTTGACCCCTACAGAATTATGGACTGGGCGCAAGCCTAGTGTGCGGCATATTCGAGTTTGGGGTTGTCCGGCACATGTGCTAAAGGGGAAAGCAGATAAATTGGAGGCAAGAACGGATGTATGCGTGTTTATAGGTTATCCAAAAGGGACGAAAGGTGGTTCATTCTATTGTCCTAAAGAGATAAAGGTAATTGTTAGCACAAATTCCAAGTTTCTGGAAGAGGACTATTTGATGAACCATGTTCCTAGAAGTAAACTCGTTTTACAGGAACTTTGCAAAGGAATGGAAACTCAGTCATCTGGAAAACAAAATGACCATATCCAAACCCCGGAAGTCGATTTTGACATACCATTGCACTTTAGTAGTGGGAGAAATGTCAATAGACTTAATGTCCCACAAGAACAAGTGCCCGAAGTCATACTACCACAAAGTAGTGGGAGTCATGTTGAGCAAACTACACAACAGGAAGAAGTCGTTGATATCCCTGTGGATAGCATGGAGACTCAGGTTCCTGATGATGATGTAGTTCAACCACAAAATCAAAGTGATGTAGTTGTAACTGATGTAGTGTGTAGTCATAGTGGGAGAGAAATAAGACAGCCAGTTCGTTATACGCTCTTGGGAGAATCATATGATAGGATCCCTGAGGAGGCTACCTCCGAACCTGTCAATTACGACTAAGCACTACATGATAAGGATGCCGATAAGTGGGTTGCTGCTATGAAATCAGAGATGGAGTCTATGTACTCTAATCAGGTCTAGGATCTTGTAGAACCAGCTAATGGGGTTAAACCCATTGGATGCAAGTGTATCTATAAGAAAAAGAGAGGTGTAGACAGAAAAGTACAAACTTTTAAAGCAAGGCTTGTAGCGAAAGTGTTTACTCAGAAAGAAGGGATCGATTATGCGGAAACCTTCTCGCTGGTAGCCATGCTTAAGTCTATAAGGATTCTCTTATCCATTGCTGCTCATTATGATTATGAGATTTGGCAAATGGATGTCAAGACAGCTTTCCTTAATGGAAGTCTTGATGAGTGCATCTATATGATGCAACCAGACGGTTTTATCGAAAGTGGCAAAGAGCACATGTTGTGTAAGCTTAAAAGGTCCGTTTATGGACTAAAACAGGAATCTAGGGCATGGAACACTTGTTTTGATAAGGCGATTAAAACTTTTGGTTTTAATCAGTGTCTTAACGAATCTTGTGTATACGAAAAGTGGGATGGGGATAAAGTGGCATTTTTGATTTTATATGTAGATGACATACTGCTCATAGGAAATAACGTGGGCATGTTGAGTTCAGTTACGCAGTGGTTGTCCACACATTTTGATATGAAAGATTTAGGAGAAGCGGCTCATATCCTTGGGATCAAACTCTTGCGAGATCGCAAGAAAAGGATATTAGGCTTGTCCCAAGGTCTTTATATTGATACAATACTCTCCAAGTTTAGCATGCATGATTCCAAGAAAGGATTTCTTCCTTTCAGACATGGAATTTCTCTATCTAAAGATCAGTCTCCTAAGACCGATGAAGAGATAGAAAAGATGAAGGCAGTCCCTTATGCATCAGCTGTGGGGAGCCTCATGTATGCTATGTTATGCACTAGGCCTGGTATCTGCTTTGCCGTTGGTGTTGTTAGCATATTTCAGTCTAATCTTGGGAAAGAGCATTGGACAACGGTTAAACATATAATCAAGTACCTGAAAAGGACTAGGAATTACATGTTGATCTACCATTCGGATGATCTTGTACCTATTGGGTATACTGATTCGGATTTCCAATCAAACAGAGATTCTAGAAAATCTACCTCAGGTAATGTGTTTACTCTTGGAGGTGGAGCCATAAGTTGGAGGAGTATGAAGCAAACTTGTGTTGCTGATTCCACCATGGAAGCCGAATATGTCGCAGCCTCTGTGGCAGCCAAAGAGGCAGTTTGGCTCGGTAGCTTCCTAAGAGAGTTGGGTGTGGTTCCCTTGATTCAAGCGCCAATTACGCTTTATTGTGATAATAGTGGTACGGTTGCAAATTCAAAGGAGCCACGAAGCCATAAGAGGGCAAAGCACATTGAGCGTAAATATCATTTAATTCGTG